>PVHY01009689.1:0-45170 GCA_004024945.1 Uropsilus gracilis
GGAACAGCTCCTGAATCATTATATCACAAAGAAAAAAAACCTTTCACTTCTTCCTCCCTCCTGCATCTCCCTGAAGGGAAATTCCAACTAAGGTCTTTCTCACATTTTAGCATACCTTCCTTGCAATCTGCAATCTTAAACAGGTGACGGTGACACCCAGGGGGGGTAACCCACCCTGTCAGTGTGAATTAGCAATCACCTACCTGGTGAACTGACCTAGGTCACCAGCCTCAGCATTTTGGATGCATACTTGTTCAGATTCACACAGCTATCCACAGCTGTTTAGCTGTGTGAATCCATAGTAGGGAGGCATTTTAGAAGCATTTGTGGTCGCCTGGAAGTGGCAGGTCCCAGAGTGGGTATGTCTCATACCACCTCGCTGCTATGCATGGGTGTCTCCGACCTTGATACCTACAGGATTGACTCACAGATCCCCTAGCCAGACCCTTCACTTACCCACTGATGCCCAGTATCCAGCATCAGCACATGATATAGTCATATGGAGCAGAAACTACTACAGCAAATCTGAATAAGTTCTGAATATGTTGTTCCCCTACTTCTGTGTGAATGAATGTGGTTTTCACGTTTGTTGATTCTCTTTATTTTCCTGGAGGTTAGAAAATATAATGTTAGGAAGTGATGAAGTTTTGCTTGGGTTAGAGTTTCCCTTTAAAGTGAATGCTAGACAGTAAGAGACACAATCTTACTGTCTATTAATGAATGATAGAGTGGTGATAAATTAAATAATTGTATTTAATATGAGTATGTTGTACAGTAACTATAAAACCGGAGGGTTCAAAGCTATGTAGATCCTATAAAGCTTAATTTAGTGTCACTTAATAAATTATTGTATTTAACAAAAACTAGGGATTTGAATTGAGTTGGAGTATACTAGATTACGGTATGAATGTTTATAAGGAACATTGACTCTGAAATGGAGTAAAGGTGACAACTATGAGTATCAACAAAGTCATGATATTCTTTGTTGTCTCAAATTTCAGTACTGTTTTCTGTATTACAGATGTATTAGAAAATTGATAATCTTGAAGACATTATATGTAACTTTCAAACTTGTTGTGAATATTTGTGAGTATTTCTTTTCTAGGAGAAACTCAGTTTAGAGATTATATGGAGAAAGAGTCACAAGAAAGCTTGTTTAGCATATTTGGCTATAGGAACAAAGTGAATCTAAGACAGCCATGCCTCTTGGATGACATATCGCTGAAAACTGTGATCATGTTCATATCGGGCTTAATAACAGTTTCCTTCATTTTAAATAAATGTGTTAAGAATATCGAAGATTCCTCTGTTTAAGGATTTGCATCCAAAGATAGTGTTTAGACAGGAGCATGTTTATACTAGTAATGTGTGAAAAAGCAATACAAATTGAATTTCTACATTAAATTAGAGTTGGAAGTGTGGCTTTAGGGAATTTCTCTGGCTGGTAAATTCTTATGAGGAATGAGAGAGATTTGAAGGGAGGAGTTGAAGGAGAGCCTGGAAAATAAAAATGTTTGTTTCCTGTGACCTTTTTAACTATAGTGCTATTCTGCTTCTGTAACTGGCTTGCTGTCAGGGGGTCCCATGAGGAAGAACCGTGCAGAAAAACAAGTATGAGGAAGTACTGAGAAAAACAAATCCTTGCGGACATCCTGCCCCTTTTGAAACCCGCAGATGTGTCAAGATAACCTCCCAGTTCCCATAACCTCACCCCGAACACCTACCCGCCTGTTTTTCTTTCCCGCCACTACCAAATATGGAAATGCTCTAGGGTAGGAGGGGAGCTTGGCGACAGTATATAACCTGTGCTTGTATCCATTTCGGGGCTGCTTCTTGCAACCGGGGACCCTTAGGCCCGGTCTGCTGAGTAGCCCCAGCTAGCTGGAAATAAAACTGCTCCTTGCTTTTGCATGATCATTGTCATCTGAGTCCTTCTCGCGTTTGAAATATCCCGTTCCCCTAACATTTTGGGGGGCTCGTCCAGGATCTGGGATATTCGAGCGTTGAGGGGAATACACACGCCAATATCTGAAGCAGTTCTGGACTGGACGTTTTCATCGTCCATCTGAATCTGAATCTGAGTCTGAATTGCGGTCACTCGTTTAAGAATCTGGTGTTCAGTTGTGTGCTAGGCAGACGTGCCGCGTGCACCTACTGAAGCCTCTGAGGGGACGCCCTCAGAGGTGAGACCGCCTGACCTGAAATCTGGACCGGTCATTGTCTGTATCGTCTGTCTTGTTTCTGGTTAGTAGTGGCATCGTCCACCTGTTGGTTGTCCGTCCTCGACCGTCTGACTATATCTCGTCCTTTCTGCGGACTCGTTTTGGTTGCTTGCTTGCCGCTGCTCTCTTCCTATTCCTCATTGTACCTCTTTGCTTTTTGTCTTTACCCATCATGGGACAGTCATCATCCACCCCACTCTCCTTGACCCTGGACCACTGGTCTGAAGTGCGCTCTAGGGCTCAGAATTTCTCCCTTGTCATCAAGAAGGGGAAATGGCAGACATTCTGCTCCGTCGAATGGCCCACCTTTCAGGTCGGTTGGCCCCCGGTGGGGTCCTTTTCTCTCCCTCTTGTTCTCCAGGTGAAAGCCGTTATTTACAGATCCCAGCCATATGGACATCCAGCTCAAGAGCCATACATCCTCACCTGGCAGGACCTTTGTGAGAATCCTCCTTCCTGGCTGAAGGTTTTCCTCCCACCAGATTGCCCTTCCACCATCCTGGCACTTAAGGCTCCCACCAAAACCTCCCTTCAAGAGAGTAGACCCTCTACTCTTCCCTCCGCTCCCCTCCCAGAATCTCAGGACCCTCTCCTTTTCGATGACCCTCCTCCCTACCCTCTGCCGCCCAGACCTGACCCAATTCTCCCCGGTCCTCCGCTTGCTGTCGCGGAGCCTCCGGCTCCCCCCCTTCTCTTGCGTGACGGTCTCAGTAGCCCGGGTCCAGCAGCCCGGACCAGGACAAAAGATAGAAAACTTCCTTCACCCTCACCTCCCTCAGATGAGGACCCCAAAACCCCTGCTGTGGTCCTACCCCTGCGGCCCTATGGACCGGACATCCCTGATGGACAAGGGGGTAGAATGCCCAACCTCCAGTACTGGCCGTTCTCTTCTTCTGACCTGTATAACTGGAAAAATAACAACCCCTCTTTTTCCGAAGATCCAGCCCGACTCTCCGATCTCATTACTTCTCTTATGAATTCCCACAGCCCGACGTGGGATGACTGCCAACAGCTACTCTCTGTCCTCCTCCTCCCGGCAGAGAAGGAGGCAGTTCTTGTGAATGCCAGAAAGCATGTTCCTGGACCTAACGGGCAGCCCACTACTCTACAGAATCTCATTGATGAATTCTCTCCCCTGATCAGACCTGACTGGGACCCGAATACACCTAAAGGTAGGAGACACCTACAGGTTTATCGCCAGACTCTAGTAGCCGGTCTCTGAGAAGCTGGGCGGAAGCCCACCAATTTGGCTATGGTAAGGAATGTCTTGCAGGGTCCAGAAGAGAGCCCCTCCGCCTTCCTGGGGCGCTTATATGAGGCTTATCATAGGTATACCCCATTCAACCCCGAGTCTGAGGAACAGCGAGCCTCAGTTGCTATGTCCTTCATTGGACAATCAGCTGTGGACATAAGGTGTAAGTTACAACGCCTCGAGGGGTTGTAGGACCTCTCTATCCAGGATTTAGTGTCTGAGGCCAACAAAATATACCACAAAAGGGAAACCCAGGAGGAGAAAGAAGAGAGAAAAGAAAAAGAAAGGCAGGAGCAGGAAAGAATAAGGGATAGGGAACGTGAGGAAAGAGAAGACAGGCGAGAGAGGAGAAGGAACCGGGAACTGACAAAGGTCCTGACCGCCCGGGTCGTCGCCCCTCAGTCCCCAGACCACGACCACCACGCACGGACTTAAGCCCAGACCAATGTGCCTACTGTAAAGAAAAAGGGCACTGGGCCAGAGACTGCCCCAAGAAAAGGGGAAGCGCTCAAAGGAACAACTGACCACCCATTGATTTATTGGCACTAGAAGACAACTGAGGGGACAGGGCTCGGTGCCCCTCCCCGAGCTCAGGGTAACTTTTAATGTGGAGGGGACCCCAGTGGACTTTGAGTGCGATACTGGAACAGTATATTCAGTGCTCCAAGAACCCCTCGGAGCCTTGTCCGGGAAGCGAGCCCTGGTCTGAGGAGCAAATGGCAGCCGTTATTGTCCCTGGACCACGAAACGTACCGTAGACCTGGGAAATGGAAAAGTATACCACTCATTCTTAGTCCTCCCCGATTGTCCAGCACCCCTATTGGGCCGAGACTTGCTAACAAAACTCAAGGCTCGTATCACCTTCATGGAGCCGCAACCCCTGCTGGAATTCCTAAATCCCCTAGTAGCCCCGTCTGTGTTCCCGAATTCAGGACCAGTGGGAATAAAAACTCTCACTATGTCATTAGAGGAAGAATATCAACTGTTCGAGGACTCTATTCCAACCACCCCCCTCACCATAGAAAACTGGCTGTTGGAGTTTCCTGAGGCATGGGCTGAAATGGCAGGGCTGGGCATGGCAACAGAACAACCCCCTGTCCTGGTAGCCCTCAAGCTGGGGGTCGTTTCAGTCCGGGTGCGGCAGTACCCTATAAGCAAGGAAGCTCGGGAGGGCATAAGACCCCATATCGACCGCCTTAGACAACAGGGAGTACTTGTTCCATGTCAATCTGCTTGGAACACCCCTTTGTTGCCAGTCAAGAAGCCAGGAACTGGAGACTATCGGCCAGTCCAGGACCTGAGAGAGGTGAACGCCAGGGTAGAGGTTATACATCCTAAGTTCCAAATCCTTATAACCTCCTAAGCACCCTAAACCCTCTATATATGACAGTCTTGGTATACTGTCATAGATTTAAAAGATGCTTTCTTCTGCCTAAGACTACACCCTTCCAGCCAGTCCTTATTTGCCTTTGAGTGGCAAGACCCTGAAACTGGGTTCTCAGGGCAACTCACGTGGACTCGACTCCCGCAAGGGTTTCGTAATTCACCTACTCTGTTTGACGAGGCCCTACACCGGGACTTGGGACCGTTCCGGAATCAACACCCACAGCTCACCCTGCTCCAATATGTGGATGACCTTTTGCTGGCCGCTGAAACCGAGGAAGACTGTATCCAGGGGACACGGGACCTCTTAAAGTCCCTTGCCGCCTTGGGCTACCGAGCATCCGCCAAGAAGGCTCAGCTCTGTCAACAAGAGGTACAGTTTCTGGGGTACAAAATCAAACAGGGGCAGCGCTGGCTCACTGAGGCCTGCAAACGGACAGTCACACAGATAGCTCCCCCCACCAACTGCCGGCAGCTCCGTGAGTTCCTGGGAACTGCCGGTTTCTGTCGTCTTTGGCTACCTGGGTATGCCACTCTGACTGCCCCTCTCTACCCACTCACTAAAGCAGACTCCCCCTACATTTGGAAAACTGAACAGCAGAACGCTTTCGATCAAATCAAAAAGGCTCTCCTCAGCACCCCAGCCCTAGCGCTCCCGATGTAAGCAAGCCCTTCACCTTGTACTTAGAGGAAAGGAATGGAATAACTCAAGGAGTCCTGGTGCAGACCTTGGGGCCATGGAGGCGTCCGGTAGCCTATTTATCCAAGAAGTTGGATGCTGTGGCAGCCGGGTGGCCCAAATGCCTTCGCATCATCGCTGCTGCGGCCTTGTTGATTAAGGATGCTAACAAATTGACTCTCGGGCAGCAGGTAACCATTGTCGCCCCTCATGCCATAGAAAGCGTGGTCCGGCAACCCCCGGATTGGTGGCTGACCAATGCGCGCATCACTCACTACCAAAGTCTGGTGCTAGACAAGGAGCGCATTCACTTCGGCACCCCCTCCATCCTCAACCCTGCTACCTTGCTTCCTGAGCCTACTGGTGCAGAAGTAGAACACTCCTGCCAAGATATTCTGGCAGAGGAAACAGGACTTCGACCTGATTTATCTGACCGCCCGTTACCCCAAGCAGATGTCACCTACTTCACTGATGGAAGCAGTTATGTTGATCAGGGGGTAAGGAAAGCAGGGGTGGCAGTTGTGAGTTCCACCTCTACCATCTGGGCAGAAGCCCTACCGGCGGGAACGTCTGCACAGAAAGCAGAACTACTGGCTTTGACAAAAGCCCTACAGTTAGCAGCAGGGAAGCGGGCAGACATTTACACTGACAGCCGCTATGCCTTTGCCACTGCCCACATCCATGGTGAAATCTACCATCGTCGGGGTTTACTCACCTCGGCCGGAAAAGATATCAAACACCGGGATGAGATTCTGAGCCGCCTCCAAGCGGTGCAGCTGCCCCGCACGGTAGCTATAATTCACTGCCCGGGGCATCAAAAGGGGAACAGTCCTGTGGCGCTTGGGAACCGTCGGACCGACGAAGCCGCTCAAGCAATAGCAGAACTGACTCCGATGACCTCCAAAATAACAGCCAACATTAACAGCCTCACCAGCCCCGAGGTAAAAGAGAACCCTGAGAACCAGGTACGTGAATACATCTCCACAGCCCATCGATTAACCCATCTGAATCCCAGGATTCTCTTGGAGCTACTTCGGGGCCAAGGGCTACCCGAGCTCTCTTCTGGTAGAACAAAAGAAATAGCCTTAGAAGTTGTAGCCGCTTGTAGTGCCTGCCAACAGGTGAATGCTACAAAAACCGCTGAAATAAGAGGGACTCGCTATCGGGGGGATAGGCCAGGGGTGTACTGGGAGGTAGACTTTACAGAAATCCTCTCTACCGTCCGAGGAATCCGGTACCTACTTGTGTTTGTGGATACCTTTTCTGGGTGGGTGGAAGCATATCCAACCAAATGGGAAACAGCACAGGTGGTGGCAAAGAAAATACTAGAAGTTATGCCCAGGTTTGGCCTGCCAAAAGCTATAGGGTCAGATAATGGCCCCGCCTTCGTGGCCCAGATAAGTCAGGGACTAGCCCGAGCCTTGGGTTTCAATTGGAAATTGCATTGTGCATACCGACTCCAAAGCTCGGGACAGGTAGAGAGAATGAATGGAACAATCAAGGAGACTTTAACCAAATTGGCAATAGAGACTGGCGTTAAAGACTGGACGGTGCTCCTGCCCTATGCCCTCTTCCGCGCTAGAAATACTCCCTCTGATTCTCGTTTGCGATTAACTCCCTTTGAAATCCTGTACGGGGGACCGCCCCCCTTAACCTCCCTGTTTGTGCCTGGAATGCATCTTGTGCCTCCTGACACTTCTTCTTCCTTGTTAAAGGCCTGCCTAAAAGCGCTAGAAAGTATCCGTCATTATATCTGGAAGGATTTGTCTGACTTATATATTCCTGGCCCTTTGCCCCCAAACAATTATTCTGTAGGTGACTGGCTGTTTGTCTGATGACATCACGTCCGGAACCTTGAGCCCAGGTGGAAAGGACCCTTCGTTGTCCTGCTCACCACCCCGACAGCTGTAAAGGTAGACGGGATCGCCTCCTGGATCCACGCCAGCCACCTCAAACCTGTGTCACACACATCTCCTGAGAACGAATCCCACCGGACGGCCAGTGGACGGCTGCCCGACACCCCAGCAACCCCTTGCGTGTTAAACTGGTGCAGAGAAAATGAACTGGGTAAAGTTTCCAATAATATTGGGGGTAATGTGTCCTATGTTCACCTGTGGGCCTGCCCCATCCTCCTCCAGTTCCCATCAGCCCTGGAATCTCACCTGGATCGTCCGTCTTGGTGAGTCATTCGACATTCTAAACACCAGCTCCTCTCTCGCACCACTCGGCACCTATTTCCCTGATCTATACTTTAGTTTAGAAAAGGCGTGGGGAGGGTTTGAAAAAGAAGGAAACCAGTGGCAGGCCAGACTCACCATGCGGAGAAACGGCTTCTTCACTTGCCCTGGGTATAAGGGTCCCGGGAACCAGAGGACATGCGGTGGTTTAGAAGCCCTGTATTGTGCCGCTTGGAGTTGTGTGGATACTAATGATGGGGAATGGAAATGGTCAACGAAACCTGATCTTGTAACCATGCAGTTTGCTAACTCCCTTCAGATGAATGGCGGAATGTACATTATTAACCAAAATTCCACCCTTATTAAAATCAGCTTTACAGACAAAGGGAAACAAGACAAACGCTGGGTAAATGGGCTTAACTGGGGCCTTTTTCTATACCAGCGCCCTTGGCATGGGATACTTCTGCAAGTATTGTTACAGGCAAAACCTATTAATTTGACACCTGTGGGGCCAAACAGGGTCCTAAATCCCATGCCCAAGCCACCGTCTCAACCCAAACCGACAACGCCTTCATCGGCTTCGACTGCTTCCCTTGCTTCACCCCAGCCAAAAGCCAGTGAGGCCGCAGGCTAAACGCTGCACCCCAGACGACTCCTTATTACCCCTAGTGACTGCTGCCTATGAATCATTAAACCGTACCAACCCCAACCTCACAGACAACTGCTGGCTCTGTCTCAGCCTCTTACTCCCCTTTTATGAGGCTATCGGGGTAAATGGATCCTGTACGATCCAGAACTCTCCACCACTATCTGGGTGGACGTCCAGACCCACAACATGTCTAACTATATCTGAGGTGAGCAGAAATGGTACATGTGTAGGAACAGGTGCCCCCTCTCAACTTTGTGCCCAGACAATCCCAGTGACCCTGAGTAACTCCCAGTGGTTGTCCCCGCCTAACGGCACCTGGTGGATATGCTCACATACGGGATTGACCCCTCACCTCTCAGGGGCTGTATTCAATAGCACCCAGGAATACTGCCTCTCGGTTGTTGTACTACCCAAAATTACTTATCTCGGTAGAGAGGCTCCCTACCAGTACTGGGCACAGGAAGGGAACAGAAAAACTAGCCTAATCAGAAAAAGACGGGAGCCAATTTCCACTCTAACCATTGCCACTTTATTCAGTCTGGGTATTGCTGGGACGAGCACCGGCATTGCATCCTTGGCGACTCAACAGGCAAATTTAGACACACTCAGAACGGCAGTAGATGAGGACCTACAACGCATTGAGGAATCTATTAGTCACTTAGAAAAATCTCTGACCTCCCTTTCTGAAGTGGTCCTCCAAAACCGCCGAGGACTAGCCTTGTTGTTTCTCCAGCAGGGCGGGCTATGTGCCGCTCTAAAAGAAGAGTGTTGTTTCTATGCAGATCATACAGGGGTTGTGCGGGACTCCATGGCGAAACTGAGAAGAGGGTTTGGAACGACGCCGACTAGAGAGGGAGGAACGACAGAGCTGGTTTGAGTCCTGGTACTGCCAATCTCCATGGCTTACCACACTCCTCTCTGCTGTGGCAGGCCCCATCCTGGTCATAATACTCATCCTCACAATTGGGCCGTGTATCCTAAACAGAGTAATCTCCTTTTTGCAAGATAGAATCGGACAGGTCAAACTCATGATAATCCGGCAGCAGTATGAAACTCTGGCTCAGGCCGACAGCCATTTATAATCCACATGCTTTTAGGATTAAAATCATTCACAAAACAGAACAAGTGGGGAATGAAGGAGACCCTGGAAAATAAAAATGTTTGTTTCCTTTGACCTTTTAACTATAGTGCTATTCTGCTTCTGTAACCTGCTTGCTGTCAGGGGGCCTCATGAGGACGTACTGTGCAGAAAAACAAGTATGAGGAAGTACTGAGAAAAAGAAGTCCTTGTGGACATCCTGCCCTTTTTGACCCTTTTGAAACCCACAGATTTGTCAAGATAACCTCCCAGGTCCCGTAATCTCACCCCAACACCTACCCGCCTGTTTTTCTTTCCCCGCCACTGCCGAATATGGAAATGCTCTAGGGTAGGAGGGGAGCTTGGCGACAGTATATAACCTGTGCTTGTATCCATTTCGGGGCTGCTACTTGCAACTGGGGACCCTTAGGCCGGGTCTGCTGAGTAGCCCCAGCTAGCTGGAAATAAAACTGCTCCTTGCTTTTGCATGATCATTGTCGTCTGAGTCCTTCTCGCGTTCGAAATATCCCGTTCCCCTAACAGAGTGAGATGTATTAAAATAGGGAAATGCTGTGATTAATTAATATTCCAATTTAAAAAATATTTAATTCCAATTTTTATCCATGATTGCAGGCCAACTTCCTTAATTTTTTTTATCGTGTGGAAATATTTTTGAAATTAGATAAGTATATTGGTTGGAAACAAGGATTTGGTTTTAAAATGAGAACTTTAAATTTTTTACTGCAATATATAAGTTCTGTAATGTAAGGAATTTGTGTAATGGGTAAGAATGTTAGGCTCATCTTTTTAGAATCAAAATCTCTTGGATAATGCTGGTCAGTGAGAGATGCCGACTCTTTGCTAGCCAGGCAGCCTCTGTTATAACATGACTCACCCACTTAGAAGGAGGACAGACTGAAAAGCCATTTTAAGGACATTATAATGTGGAGATGCAGTTGGATGGTCGGACTCAAATAACTGAAGTGGAAATGGGTATCGGTTCTTTCCTTTTTGTTCCAAGTATTTATATCTGTAAGTTAGTACCTTAATTTGTAGCTTCCAGAGGAGGGGAAAGGTAAACATTGCTCTAAGTCAGTCTACATTAGCATTTTCTGTCTACTTTGAATAGACTAGATCTTTAATTCAGACTGGGTCAGAAATAGGACTTTGCCACAATGAAAAAAAAAAACATTGAAGATTCTCTCTTTGAAAGAAAAAAATATTCTTTCACTTTGCTGTGCTAGAGGGAATATTAAGATTGGTAATGCCATGTAAAGGAATTTGATTAGGAACCTCTTATTAATATTCTGTAAATACATTCTAGTCTGGGTTGTTATGTGCAAAATGTGAGTTCCTCTGTTTTGTCTAGAATTGCACTGCCTGAGTCATATTTCAGTATTATTGATGTGTCAGCTCTCTTGAGTCTTTCAATTGAATTTTTAATGAAGACATCTTTACATGATGAAAACACATTTTATGATCCATTAACAGCTTTCTAGAAGTCCTATCACCATGCTGAAAGCCGATTAGGTAATCACACTATCCAGAGGCCATTTCTTTCATTTGGAGACTGAGAATCATTGTGGTGGTGGAAGATCTCAATTTGCTTTCATCCTTGGGCTATGCAGCAACCTGAAAGGAGGACCTTGGTGAAACAAGAATGTCTCAAGTGTGGTGATTGCCAGATAATTCTCCAGGTCACTGCTTAGACCTGCCTGTGGCAGTATGAAATTCACATGGGGGAAATAGGAAAGGCTGTCTTGGACCTGGGATTCTCTAAAGGATCAGGTTTGCTAACCTGAAAACTTTACATCTTTTTTTGAAAAGCCCACTCCTCCTGCTGTGTGTTAGTTGAAATGGCTAATTTCAATTGTATTAGGAACTTAGAAGATAGTAATGGCCACTTTTGGTTCCTGTTGTTACCACTAAGTTCCTGTTATTCCCTAAAGAAATGTTATTTTTCATGATTTCATTTCAATTTATGAAATTGTGACTAGATTTTTAGTTCAAACACAACAGTGTGGCCAGGGCCCTTTTTCTTTTGGCTCTTCTCCTGCCTGGCTGCCCCTCAGGGCTTCCTTAGCTGACCCTTTCCTTCACCTGCAGAGAGAGCCTGAAGCTAAACCTCTACCTCCTCCCAGAAGGCTCCAAGGTCAAGAGTTTAAAGCTGACTCCTAGTCACCAGTCTCTTTTCTAATGCAGATCAACTGCCACCATCATCTTTACTTGGACAGTATGACAAATTGAACCTGCTAAATTCAAATCGAGAAGGCTGGTGGGTGGTGCATGCCTTTAATCCCAGCCTAGGATGGGAGGCTAAGACTATAATCTTGAGTCGGAGGTTCAAGACCCGCCCCAGGCAACATAGCAAAACCTAATTTCAAAAAATAGCTGGGTGTGGTGGCGCACACCTGTAACCCCAGCTACCTGGGAGGCTGAGGCTGGGGATCACTTGAGTTCGGGGTACCCGAGGCACAGAGAGTCTACGGTTTCCTGGGCAACATAGAGACTTAGTCTCTTAAAAAAATATTCAAACCCAGGAGATTTCTCCACCTTAGCATATTTATAAGAGAATATCCCACAATCCTATCACTTCATTTTCTCATGTCAGAACATTGGAGTTTTCCTTGACTTTTCTTCATCTTCCATCTTCAGTCTGTCACCAAGTCATATTGTCTTTGGATCCAAAAACTATCCTGACTTCTTATTTCTTCTCATCTTCAACCAGCCAGCACCACTGTTCCACCCTCTCCCATTTGTTCTCTGTGTGTGTGTGTAGTGATCCTGTCTGCATCCACCCTGGCCCCCTGCTGAGTGCTTGGTGAGAACACTTGTAAATCTCTTGAGCTTATCCTTCTACTCAAAACTGTCTTTGCATTTCCTAAAAGTGGGCCAACCAGCCCTGTGTGATCATCTGCCACCTTCCATGTAATATTTCCTTCTCCTTGCCCAGACACATTTTGTTGGGTTATATATGGGAAATATATATTACATGACCTATTACCTATAACATTTATGTTTATATGCACACATGTGTATTTTTCTGTTTCCCCTGACTAAAGCTTGAGTCTCATAAGGGTGGGAGCATCCAGGCAGCCACTCTAGTGCTGGGTGCACAGCAGATTCTCGGTAAATATTTAATGGAATTGATTTTGGATCCTTTCCCCTGCAAAACTTGTAAGAATACATTATTTTATCCTTTTTTTTCTTTTCTTTTTTTTTTTTTGAGACTAGGTCTCGCTATTTTTGCCTGTGGAACTGCAGGCTCTCGTTGCCCAGGGTACCACAGACTCAAGCAATCCCCAGCCTCAGCTTCCCAGGTAGCTGGGATTACAGGCGCGCACCACCACGCCCAGCTATTTTTTTGGAACTAGGTCTTGCTACGGGCTGGGCCCCAGGCGGGACTCGAACCGTGATCCCTAGCCCCTGCCACTCCATAGGCTGAAACTTACAGGCACGAGCCACTGTGCCCGGCACATTATTTTATCCACTTTTGATGATTAAATTGGTTCTCAGTAATTTTCTATATTCTATATAATTTCATTTTAATTTCTCTAATAAAAAATCTTTTTTACATAGTTCAAATGTCAAACCTCAGAAAAGTTACAAGTGTGGTTTAATGATATGAATAATGAAATGGTATTAATAGTATAATAAAAATCCTAAAATTCTGCCACTTCTGTTTAATCTCTGTGTCTATACATGGGTTTATATATTTTTTTTCTGGACTATTTGAATTGGTTATGACTATTTGAATTGTTTCTGGACTATTTGAATTGGTTTCTGGACTATTTGAATTGGTTATTGATTGGTGGTAAATCCTGACTCTTTGTTCCTGAATTGTTTCAGAGTTTACCTTCTGAGAACAAGTATATTGTCCTACATGTCCCTGATACAAGTACCATCTTTAAAAAATTTGATGTTGATACAGTACTACTGCCTGTATTGTGGACCAAATTCACATTCCCTTAATTACCTTCATAATGTCCATTTAACTTTATTTTGTTTTTTACTAAATTGAAAATTTTCATTTAAAAGTTTTTACTGAAGAAATGACATAGAGGTTTCAGATTCCTATCATCATAAATCAGCATCTTTATATACAACATCAGGCTCACCACTAAAAGTCAAAATTCCATCTTTTACCTCCCAGTTGGCCCTTTCAAAAGTCTGTGACCCCTTCAAGTTTCATTTAGTTATCAAGTTTTTCAGTGTTACATTTAATCTGGAAGGTAGCTTGTTCCTGGATGTTACTGGTCTTTAACGACATTACTATTATTATTTTAAGAATGCTTGGCAAACTGTTCTTCAACTTGGATTTGTTTGTATAATCTGGTCATAATGATAAAAGTGCTTGGACAGGTCCTCCCCTACATAAAATCTGCACTGCTTGGCTCCCATCCGCAGGCAGAGTGTCATCCCTTCCATCCCTCCCTTGGGATGGTCAGGTTAGCAAGTGGTGACCGGAAGGCCCTGTTGTAAGGGTGTCTGTTTGCCTTTTGTATATGAGGTCTGAGGTTCCTCTTTCAACCTTGTACCAATAATTTCTATGATGTGAAAATGACATTTTTCTTTTTCTAATATTCCCTCTATGTGTATTAGTTGATATTGTCTGTATTAAGCATCCCCTTGTTTTAAAACCATTTTTAGCACCAGTATGAATTTGTAAATTCCTTTAGATTTAATGTTATTATCTAATTTTTTCCATTTTGATACTCAAATTCCCCTAAATTTGGCTAGAGGGAGTTATATATCACATTTTTGATGGGGAAAATACTTGCATGATTTATTTTAAAAGTCAGTCTTTTGTTAGAGATAATGTAGGTGTTGAAGAAAATAGTGAATTCTTAATGGGGAAATTGAAGAGGCCATGGATATTGCAGGATGACAACCTTGTTCAGCTGACCTCCTGCCAACACTCACAATGAGCTTCCCAGCTCATCTGGAACTCTCCTGCCCTGGACTCAGCTTCCGTAGAGGGGGCAGTCTGGCAGAGTCTGTCTCTGCATCACAGAGGGAGGTGTTTTGACTAATTTTTTTTTGTACAGGTTCCAGACTTATAAACTCCGACTCTTTTACTTGGCCCCATACATATTTTTTTCTTTATTGATATATATATATATATATATTCCTTACATTGTTGTGTACCCCAAATTTCTCTCACCACTGTGTCATTGGTGAACAATCATCCTGTTCACTTGTGCTCATCGCTCTCCTCACTTTACCCTCCCATCCCACATCACCCAGTATTCCCAAGTGGTCTCCCATCCAAGTACTAGCCAGGCCAACCCTGCTTAGCTTCTGAGATTGGGCACATTTAGGGTGGTATGGCTATAGACCCCATATCTATGAGTAATGTCTGAAAGCTTTCTGCCGGTGATCTTGGCTTCTTAAATTTGGAAATGAATTTTTTAAAACCAAAAGCTCTAGTGGCAGTAGTCTGGTCTATTGAACGTAGCTGAGCCCAGGCTCACCAACATGTGACTCAGCTGAAGAGTAGCTTTGCATCAGCTGTTGTACTTAACAACTTTACTAGTTTGGGTTAGACAGACTCACCTTACCCAGAAGCATGTATTGGCCTAGAGTGAAAAATCAAATGCAGAGCTGATGAACGGTCTCCCTTATAGATTCTCTTTCAAGATATTCATAACAGGTGCATGTTAAAACATGGAATAGTGAAAAGTAGTAGATCTTATGAGAAATTATGACAGTAGCCATAATTTTTACATGACGTTTATGATGGGAACAGAATATCTTTGACCTCCACTATCTGCCCTACAGTCATCACAGTTGCATGGTCCATAGTTGCATGGAAGTAGTATTTGCCCCTGAAACATTTATAAACAAATTGTTTCTTCCAGACTTAAGTTTTACTGCTATTACTAAAACATGTAATTTGAACTTCACTTTGAGTTTTCTTTTATGTGGGTAGAAAGTTTAAGCCATATTTACTTGAAAACAAAGAAGTTAAATTTTATTGACTGAAAAGCAGGTTGGGGGCAAAGAAATGTGGACTTGGCTGAAATGTGTTGTCACGTTACCAGGCAATTCATGTGTGAAGGAACAAGAAGAGATTTTCCTTCCTGTAGCTGGAGTTTAGGATTTCTGGTGGTGGGCCTCCATGCTTGAGTGTCCCCTCCTTTGAGCTCTTGGTTCTCAGCCCACTGAGCCCAGCACAAGGTCATTCCCACTTGCTCAGGCTGTTGTATGAGCTGCAGCTCAAATTGAGCCTCTATTAGAAAGTTAGACATGTTTTGTTTGCTCTCCTTTGTGCTCCTTGGGTCTGACATCAAATCAATCACTTAGCCTCAGTTTCCACCAGGATGGAGGGAATGGAGATGGTAGTCACCAGAACTGATGATGAGAGTTTCAGAGGGAGTGTTAATGTAGTTAATTTAATGGAGTGTAAGGTTTTGTGTTACATGTTTGGGCTCAAATAATGGCCAGTTTAGTGTTGGGGACCTGGACTTCTTTGCTTCTGCTCATAACTCTGATAATGACCATCTCAGAGGTTATTATTCTTTTGGGCAATGTGTAAAAGATACAGGAAATCAGTAAAGTGCTATGTAGATATAACTGTTGTTTGGTCCATGTGGATGTGGCCTCATTGTTCAGCCTCCTGTATTTCTACAAATTGAGTATAATCTATGAGCAGAGGTCTCTCTTGTATCCTACCCACTTGTGTTCCAGTTTTGGTCTATCTCTCTTATGGAACTTTTGATCTCTGATCAGAAGTTTTCCCAAGAAGCCACTTGCTATTCCCTGGATGAATCTGTGTTTGAGAAAAGGAGTGTGAACTTAGATTTATTTCTTTGTATTTACAAGAGATTTGAAGTCAGTAGCTACAACACATGGTCTTTATTTGTCCATCAGGAAGGTCCTTTTTGTGACCTTTAGCTCAGATTTTTCCTTTATTTACTCCCATTTGAGGAGCCGTTGTTTGGATTAATGTTGGTCCTTTTAGAATTTACACAGAGAAGAAAACATACTGTTTGCTGAGTGAAAGGCTTCTTTTCATTCCATAGTTATGTAAGGAAAATTTAGTATTATGCTATCATTAAATATTTCTTAAGGATAACAATATCTTCAGTGAAAATAAGCATTTTCAGTTTGGGGTTCCTCTGGTGAAAACTTGGAAAAAAGAAAAAAATATATTGCATATATACTTTATATAGCAACAGTCCTTTTAAAAAGGGTGGGGAGGAAGAAATTTAGAGTCAAAGAGGAAATTTTGTAGAGATGTGCCCTACTGAAAGATTATCACATCGTAAGCCGGGCATGGTGGCGTGTTCCTGTAAACTGTTACCTGGGAGGCAGAGACTGGGGATCAATTGAGTCCGTGGGTTCAAGACAACCCTGGGCAACACAGTAAGACCTAGTCTCTTTAAAAAAAATATTTTTGAATGTGAGAAGGTAATTAAAATAGAAGAGAACTGATGATTTATAAAACTACTTGTTAGAAGTATTTCCAAGTCATTTTTAGATCATTAAATTATTTAAAGCATTTGGTTAGTAGCAATGAAGCATGAAGCCTAATTGTTAGAAGTGAAATTAATTGGAAATCTACCAGAAATAGAAATTAAGTGCATGTGATCACTTAACAACAAAAGTTTTACTTACATATAATGGTTTCACACCCTATCCATAAAACACAAATAACTCATGATTGAGCTTCTGACTAATAAACTACAGATTGGAGAGTCCTGTGATTACCTCCTTGTCTTGAGTTGATTTGCTGGAGCTGTACACTGAATTTAGGAAATCAGTTTACTCACTGTGTTGCTGGTGAATTACAGTGAATAGGAATCAACCAGATGAAGAGGTATGTAGGGTGGAATGTGAGAGAGGGACTCAGAACTTCTCTCTCCTGGAATTGCCCCTTACTCATACTCAATCTAGAACCACAACACAGCCATTTGAGGCTAAAACTGAAGAGATTGACTGGAGCATGGTTTTGCATAAATGTGGAACAAATAGAATATACTCTGGTGCAAATATGAGATTGTTTAATAAGTTTAGAAAAGAGATTGCAGTCGGGCACAGTGGCGTGTGCCTTTTTGAACAGCCTAGAGCATGGGCTGAGACTAGGAATTGCTTGAGTCTGCAGGTTCGAGACCTGCCCAGGGCAACAGTCTCAAAAAATAGCTCAAATAGACCTAGTCTCAAAAAATAGCTGGACATGGTGGTGTGTGCCTGTAATCCCAGCTACCTGGGAAGCCAAGGCTGGGGATCCCTTGAATCCGTGGTATCCCAGGCAATTTGAGCCTGCAGTTCCCTGGGGCAAAATAGCAAGACCTAGTCTCCAAAAAAAAAAAAAAAAGAAAGAAAGAAAGAAAAAGAAAAGAGTTTGGTAACCAGTTTCTTAAAAAGCTCAAAGTAGTATCACCCAGCCATTCTGAACACCTGTATACCAATGTTCATAGCAGCTTTACTTGCAGCAGACAAAACCTGGAAATAATCTAAATCGACTTGTGAACAGATAAACAGACTATGTGACATCCACACAAGAAAGTGCTAATCAGCAATAGAAATTATTGATACTTGCAACTTTATGGAAGCTAGACAAAGTTGCAGAAGTATGATTTCATTTATATGATACAGTACTGTGTACTATATGATTCAGTAATGGCAAGGCACAGCCACTGGTTACTAGAGGTTTTGGGGAGGGGAGACAGGGACAGCAATAGAAATTATTGATACTTGCAACTTTATGGAAGCTAGACAAAGTTGCAGAAGTATGATTTCATTTATATAAATGTACTATAATACCGTTCTGTGTACTATATGATTCAGTAATGGCAAGGCACAGCCACTGGTTACTAGAGGTTTTGGGGAGGGGAGACAGGGACAGCAATAGAAATTATTGATACTTGCAACTTTATGGAAGCTAGACAAAGTTACAGAAGTATGATTTCATTTATATAAATGTACTATGATACAGTACTGTGTACTATATGATTCAGTAATGGTAAGGCACAGCCACTGGTTACTAGAAGTATTGGGGAGGGGAGACAGGGAAAGAAAAGGGGTAGGGCCTTGTTTTGCAAATCCAGGGAGGTTTGTCATTGGTTCTAGCAGCTAAAGAAGAATGCTAGAACCCTTGGCATCATCTTCACAGGATTCTTTTTTATTACTATATAATTTATTTATATATCATTTCACATCTTTGTAATCCCTGGGGTTTGCCCACCACCTTCCCTCCCTGACCGTTCCCACCCTCTTCCCCCCCACCCCCCAGTCATGTACTTCAGTTTGGTTGGTAGTTTGTTTTGACTTTTTCTCATAGCTTTTTGTTTATTTTTCCTATGTCCCATATATTAGTGAAACCATTTGGTTTCTGTCTTTTTCTTTCTGATTTGTTTCTGCTAATATGATTTCTTCTAAGTACATCCATGTTATCATGAAATTGTCAAATTTGTCATTTTTAATTGATGAGTGATATTCCATTGTGTATATGTGCCACATCTTTTTCATCCAGTCATCTATCTTGGGACATTTGGGTTGTTTCCATGTCCTTGCAATTATAAATAGTGCTGCAGTAAACATCCGGGCACAGGTATCCCTTTGTACAAGCATTGAGGTCTCCTTTGAGTAGATTCCCAGAAGAGCAATTGCTGGATCAATGGTAGTTCCATTTCACGGGATTCTTAATGCTGAACAGGGGAAAACAGCCAGCATCTCAAGTCTCTCTCTGAGTTCTCCCTAACTTCCCCTTCCCCCCAGGGTGACGCCATCCTTTTATCCCTGCTCTCCTAGGCTCAAGTGTGCCCACTTTGGGCTGTATGAGGAGAGTACAGTCCCATAGGTACTGATCATAGAGGCTAGTGTAGGAAGGGTATGAAAAATCCTCAAAACTCGTTTACCCTACAGACATTAATACAGGTGGTTTGGTGAAAGGTGACTGAAGTATGGGTAAATATGGGGGAGTAAAAATGAAACAAATTAATAAAATAAGATCAAGTATTAGTAACACTAAGAAATGCTGATTGATCTGTGGTGACAGAACACACATGGGTCACTGCCTGAGGTAGGGGAAGCTGGAGCAGCCTGGAGTCCAAACATATCCACTCTCTTGATTATGGTGGTACTGGTTTCACAAGTGTGTGTGTGTGTGTGTGTGTGTGTGTGATACTTTTTCCAATTCTATACTTTATGTGGAGTTTATCATGATCATTATACCTCAAAGCTTTAAAAGAAAGATAGGATGTGTGTTTCTTTGAGCTCATTCATTATCTAGAATACATTCTTGTTTAGGTGCTAGAAGATTAGTTTCTGAAGTGAATTTCATTTTAAAATAAAATTGGGTGTGGGTACAAAAATGTCTGAGGAACAACTAGAAATTCTAATGTGAGCTTTGTGTGTTGAGATGAAGACTGGTGGGGACACCTTTTTTTTTTATACTACCTTGTCTGTTTTATTTTTAAACAGTTTCCAAAGAGTAAAATACAACTGGTTTCCTGATAATAGACTTAGCTTGTTTACTGTCATGCCCAGAAAGGCCTAGAGAATAAGGCCTAGAGAATATGGAGGCAGAATCTTTATAGGTGAGACAACTTATGCCTCAGATTTCCCAGAAGCTGACTGATCAGTAGTGTTGACCTTTACAAGCAGTGGT
This sequence comes from Uropsilus gracilis, assembly GCA_004024945.1. NCBI lineage: Eukaryota > Metazoa > Chordata > Mammalia > Eulipotyphla > Talpidae > Uropsilus > Uropsilus gracilis. The sequence goes on from PVHY01009689.1 coordinate 20,056, forward strand.
TTAACTTTGATTAGGTTTCCTGCTCATAATAAATTCTATTTGGAAGATTCCAAGAATTTCTAAGTCCAAATCGGGTACAAAGAGACACCAAAACTACAGGGAGAGAAGTTGATAACCAAACCTGGCATTCTGGCATTCTGGGTTCTTCCCCGTCCTTCTCCAGGTGCCAAAACCACTTAGCTCTCAGCTTCAGGTGGTTCTGCTTGTGCAAAATCCTCTGCTTCTAGTGCAAAATCCTCTGCTTCTAGTGCAAAATCCTCTGCTTCTAGTGCAAAATCCTCTGCTTCTAGTGCAAAATCTTCTCCAGCTGCTTCCTCTGGCAGTTTTTAACTGCCAAGCCTCCACGTGTGGGGGAGGGGCACCCAGTTTCAGCTTGAGTTCATGGGATGGGGACTACCCCAGCAACATAGCGAGACCTAGTCTCAAAAAAAAAAAATAAAAGTAAAGATGAAGACTAAAATTCATTTCCCTCAGCCACCATCCAGTTTTGTGATGACGGTGTTGATTCCTTCAACTAGTCCAAATGGAGCTTCAGGATAATTCTCGAGGTTGTTTTCCTGAAAGATTTTCTACATGCTACCACAGCACACTGTGGAGGCTGACCACCAAGTGAAAACAATGTGCTTTATCATGTCATGTGGTGGCTCTCAAGCCAACAATGGAAGGACCCAAAGACAGCACAGAGTGGCATTACCACGCAGAAACAGACCCAAAATAAATAATTCATACTCAGTGTTTACTTAGGATTCCTTAAAATAAAAATTATTATCCTCTCTCTGAATCAGGCAGGAAAGCAAAACAGAATTGTAGCCGGGGGCAGGGTGTGAACCAGGGTCTGCTGTAGCTGGTGTAGCTGGGAAGGGATGTCAATAAGGAGAAACTGCCCAGATGAGACACGCCTTGAGGGCATAAAAGGAGCTGTGTGGGTGGAGACTGTGAAAAGGGTAAAAGGGCAAAAAAGCTACATGGAGGCAGGTCATTACAGGCCTGGCTGAATTTTAGCCTTTGTGTATCTATCAGGACTGCTGGGACTTGTCTTTGTTATGGATAACTTAGATGCAATAAAAAAGGTAGGAGATTCACTATCACTATCCCAAGAAGGGGCTTCTTATTACAAAATGATGACTGTAAGGCTCTGTCACTGCTCATGCAAAGAAATGACCATCTGACCATCTACGAGACTTCGTGCTGGACCTTACGTTTCTGCATCTTTGGAAAAACTTTGTCAGTAGATTTGTGGATGAATAAAACGTAGATCCTTGATTTTTAATTGCTGGTGTTTAGTGCTGCTAGTATTCCTGTTGGGAGTCACAGCAGAATGCAAGGGCCCCATAGGAAGTGCTCTCGGGTTCATTGCCAGGGTTGTTTCCTCAAGCCTGCTGGTGCAGACTGCACGGCACCTTTCAGACAACAGTCCCTGGACATGTTTGGCAGCTTGACTCTTTTTGTTCAGAACCCAAGATTTAAAACAACCGCAAAGATTAAGGCAATGGATAGGTTTCCTGCTTAGGTATTTGTTATGTAAGGGAACTGGCCTGTTCGGGATGCCAGTTACAGTGACAGCCATCAGGTGCAGCAATCTGTGTAGGTTCTTTATTGATTCTAGCAGTTACACAGACATGCAGGGCAGGGCCAGGCCAGGGAAGTTGGGAGTGTTGGTCGAAGGGAGGCAGATAAGCCTCCCTGCGCCCCAGGAATTTTCATACTCTCTGACCTCTTTCTGGCATTCTCATTCTCTCTCATCTCATTTTCCTTTCCCCAGGATGATGCCACCCTTTCATCCTTTTTACCCAGGTCCAAGTGAACCCACTCACACATGTGCACTCCCACTGGGTCCAGGCACATGCACAATCACAGGGAAGGCACTGTATCACAGGTGCTGGCCATATAGGACAGTGGGGGCAGGGGAGAGCCTGACCAAATCACTTATCCTACAGTATTTTATTCTGAGTTTGTGTCTCCAGCAAGGAGCACACTTCAGCTGGAGATTGGCTCTCAAGGAGAATTTTATTGTGCATCAAAGGGGAAAACTAATCTAAAGCACCCAAGGCACCTTACTAGCTGAAGTTTTTGCAGGATGTGTCTTGGTTGGGTGTACTGCGAGTGCAGTGTCCTGGGCTATGGAATCCTTAGATGCTTGAGGGCCTGATGGGCACACAGGAGGTCTTGCCAAGGGAGAAACATGTGATTGGAGAGCAGGGTGGAATCTGGAGGCAGCAAGCAGCTCTTACCTGGGTTTAGTCTCCAGCCAGTCTCAGATACCACTCTGCTGTCTCTGCAGCATTGGCGTATTTACATGTTCTTATCAGGGCGTGACTCTGGATGTCTGTGGGCTCTGTTGTACACACTCCTTGATAAGTCCCTGTCAAGTTCTGCACAGTCAAGTTCATGAACTTGTTTATGTTTTATAGGTTTGTTTACATGCTCATTACAGATAGTAAATACCTTCTTGCAGAGATCTATAAATATTTTGGGGAAGCAGAGAAATTTTCAAACTACTGTTTTAAAATGTTTCTCTCTCCTAGAAAGATTTACTCCTGTAAACACAAATGGTATCACATAATACATTGAGAATTTCAGACTTTTTTATAGATTAATTTTGTTCTAGATTATCTGAAAAGTTGCCATTTTAATGTATCTCCTGAAAAATCTAGACTGGTTTCTCTATGTCTGAGTATGTATATATTGACTTGCTTGAAAGATATTGCTATACTAATCATTTTAAATGTCTGTGTGAACTCTTTCATGTTCTAAAAGATTTCTATGGTGATTTTACTGGTGATGTAAAAGATAATGTACAAATTTATTGGAGGGTAATTTTTTTTTTGACAGCTATAAATTTAAATGCACCCACACTGGCATTTTCTTATTTGTTGCTCATGTGGGATTTGTAGGAAAGAAAGGGAAAAAATCCTAGTGCATTTAGCTGATTATTCTGACCTACCTTTTACCCTCTTGGCTGAGTGGATGATAACATTAGTGTCAAGGAGATGGAGGCCACCACCAGAGCACTTAGCAGATCACACGCTGGCCTTTGCCCTCAGCTGACATTGACTGGACTCCTGAGGCACTTTCTACCTTTCCCCCTATTTTTCAGCTCAGTGACAAAACTGCCCACCAGTCTCAGGGTACAATTGTTAGAGATATGAAGGAAGAAAAGGCGTAAAAACCAGGACAGAGACCCACATCACCAGCATGTATTTGAGTCATTTATCACAGTAGGCATTTCTAAGCCAACATCTCTTAGGTCTGAAGAGAAGCTGGATAGACTCCAACTTCCTCCTCCCTCCCTCTATCATACCCCCCCCATCCAGTGTCCTTCTGACTCCTTCTCAGGAGCCAAAAGTTCAGTTCAAACTCAGGTTTCCTTCTGAACTGCCAATAAGGGGTGCAGCAAGCTGCAGGAAATGCTGAGGATGCTGTTTTGCATCTTTACTGCAGACTCCCCAGTTGGAAGAGAAGGGTGTTCAGCATGATGTCTAGTCATGGATATGTCCTCTCTGACCCCTGACCATCAGAAAGTTCAGCACTTCTGCCAGTAAAACTCTGGGCTCAACCTGACCCTCTGGTTTCACTTCGGAAAGTGAATGACTGAGCCTGGGCCATCCACCGTGCTCACAGTTCATGGGTCTGGGCAGAAGCTAGGGCTCCCCTAACAGACTATACTTACTCCTTAGCCCCAGACCTCTCTAATACTTGTGGGATATTTGTGTTTCCTCTTGGTGAATTTATGTTATATCATTTTGCTCTGAGCTGTGCAAATCTTAGTATCTCTGTTATAGTGCCCATAAAGAAAGATGAAGTTCCACATGTTTTCACTAAGAACAGGTTCTTTTACCATAATACCTTAAAACTCATTCAGTGTTGTCCTTTTGATTGCCAAATACTCTTTAAAGACTCATAGCTTGAATCTTGAGTATGTTGAACAGCTCTAAAACAAGTCCTGGTGGCCTATCAGGCAAAGCACTGCACAGGGCTGTTGGTTGGTGTTTTGTTTAGAATCAGTGCTGTTGCTCTCTTAGCCCACAAGTCTTTCAGGAGAAGAAAGACTCCTCTCTTCAAGTTGCATGCTTTATCTGAAGCTGTTAGGACCCAACTGCTTACTTTGACAAGCATGTGTGAGAAGACCACCCTGAGCCTGCCCATGGAAGAACAGAGTCATTGCTGAAGCAGAATGGACATTCTCTGCCTCTGTGCTTGTTACCCCCAAAAGCCTCCTTAAAAGTTATGTCTCCTGCTGATTGTGTGGCAGGAGTGTTATATGTGTTGGTGTTGTGATGGCCCTGGCTGATAAAGATATTATATGGACGTTTTGTATGCTAGGGGGAAGAGTGGGTGAGGGTGATGACAAGCCACCAACTAAAGCAGCAACCACTCACCTATGAAGACACTGAGAAACAGATGTGGCCTGGCTGTGCCGGGAGGGCAGGCCTGATTAAAATGAACAGCAAGAACAGTGTAGCCGAGGAGCAGGAATCCACAGAATATGCTGGAACTGATAATACTGGTGGCTGGACAAGAAACTGTAGGAATCCAGGGATAAACCAGCTGACTTTTTATCTGATGCCTGTGTTTTGGCACCTGCCCCATTGTATTTCAGTGCTTTTCCTTAGATTCTCAAGTTTGACTGTAAGCCGCTCAAGAATGTACTGTTGGATCCGTGGATCCAACATGAAATGCAAGGTCATCATGGAGGTCGGTTCTGTAGGTGAGACCCACCCACCAAAAGGATCCTCTGCTGGCAGGCTGGGTGGATGCCCCTCCACAGTTCCAGCTGTCAGCTAGGAAAGTGTGTCTCAGGGGGCACAGGGAGCACAGCCACCAGGGGCAGTTCTTGACTGCAACAGAAAGAGTACTTTCATAGCTGGAGGACTTGGGGTGTGACTGATACTCTGTACCACAGCCCGCCTTGGGGTATGGACTCCTCTGCATGGCCCAAGAGAGAAGGCGTGCTGTGGGCAGTGCTGAACATGAGTTCTGATGTGGTGGCCGATGTCCCTGGTGCTGTGTCTTAGGCATCATGAGCAAAGTGGACTTGAAAGTGGTAAAGATGAAATGATGACCCAACGGGGCATGCCCCAGTGTCCAAAAGCTGGGTATTGGTCAGTGAGGCCTCCTCCAGTCAGAGCAGCTTTGGGGAGCAAAGAATAGTGTTTACAAAGGGCTACAAAGGGAAGCTGATAGCCCCCATGAGTGTAAAAAGGGAGTGTATCAGGATCAGAAATGGACCACACTTGTGGTTGGATAGCTTCAGAAAGTGCCAGCTGGTCACTGATTCCACCCCACCCTGAGTGCAGAGGCGAGACCTTCCTGCCTGTTGCCTGGCAGAGGCTCGGACAGGGGGGCCAAGGCCACAGGCAACTTGTTAGTGTCCTCCTGCTTTAAGGGCCCCCTTCTTTGGGGTTATGTTGTTACTCTCCTCTTACGAGTAAATGTTTTTATTAGGACCCTGCTTACTGTGAGCTGCTGGAAGGTCATGCTGGTTATGAGCTTCCACTAAAAGGCGTGAATATTGTGAGACCATAAGCTCTACCAGCCACGTGGCTTCTTTCGATCAGATCTTGCTGTCTGCCATCGGAGCTGCTGCAGCAGGCCTGGATTCCTGTGTGACTCAGTGTGGGTTCACATCCCTTGAATATATTGGCACTGCACGGTATTTTTCATTAGTCTGCTAAGCTTCTTGAGGATTTTGCTGGCATTCACATTTGGTTCTGATTCCAGGATGTAGGCAGTGGGAGATGAGGGAGGTGTGGATTCTCACAGATTTACAGGAACCCTGGGGACACTGGAACTCTGGAACAGCAGTGACATCGCACAAGTTGTAGCAACTCCAGTCACTGTAACCCTATAGGAGACAGGCCAAGGAACATTTCCCTGGAAAACAAACTCTGCATAGTAGAATTTTAAAGTACACATCAGAAGGGGGATGAAACTACAAACAGAAAGGAGTTAGGAGAAATTAAAAATTGAAATAATCACAGTAAATCAAGGGCAAAGAAAAATCAGAATTAAATGGAAAGTACTAATAAGGAAGAGGGTGGGTTAAACAGTCAAAATTAAGTGGGTTTTGATATTTTTTAGAGCAGAAGTCAGTGGGGACTGACACCTCAGAGTGCTGTTTGAGAGGCATGAGGAGGTCTCCCTGCATGGGTTTTCCTACAGGCAGGGCCAGGTTCAGCCAGTTTCCTGTGCAGAGCTGCAGAGTGGTGGACACATACGCATCTAGGCGGTAACGCCTGGAAAAGCAGTGGGAGTAGGTTCTCATTTCTTCCAGTGTAGCCCTGGGAGTTGAGACATGGAGATTGCCTGTGGTGATAAATGCTGCTTGAAATGGTGGTGGTTTTGTGTTTGAATATTGGCATCAAACGAACCCATGGCTATATTAAGAGGCTCACACTCTTTAATCTGTGTACAGTTGAGAATGTTCCGCTATAAAGAAGCTGTTGGCCATATGGGATTTTTTAGTTGTAAAAGATCAGGCTACATGTGGCAGGTGAAGGCTTTCCAAGAATGGTGGGCTCTATGGCATGCTCTGTGGCCTTCCCAGAGAGGTCACATTGCAGAGTGCTATCCAGTCTCTGCTGTTAGCAACATATGTTGTGTTCAAAACACCTAGGGACTGAGAGGTCAGCAGAAAGAGACATCCATTGTGTTGCTTCAGGGAGAAAATGCATTTTCTTGCTTTTTGGCTTTAGACAGCATGCTCATAGACACTATGCACCTAGAGCATTGGCATTTGGCCTTTGACGAACATCTCCCCATACTAGCCAGGCACTGAGAGTGAGTGTACCTGGTGTGAGGGCAGGTCACAGACATTAGGGGCTTGATGAGCACATCACTGTCCTACTGTCTGTACTGAACTGATTATTATAAATTATTATTTATATAGCTGCTTTACTGGAGATTAAGTTCCTCATTTAGGAAACTTCCCCAATACCAGCCAGACTTGGTTTCTCTTTCTGCATTCCCTCAGGTCCAGCCATTGTTTGTGTACCTGTGTTCATATTTCCCCGGACATCCTCTTTCTCTTTACTTCAGATTCTACCTTTAATTCCTTAAAATAGCGGTCTTCCTATTTTCCAGCCTCTTTTTGAATCCCGACCACTTTGAATCTGGGAATTCATCAGATACTTTGCTTGCTCATGATCACTATTAGTTTCATGTTTATGTTGATTGAGGAGATGATTAGTCTTACAGTCCTTGTGTTTTGTACTAGAATATAAAGTTTAAGGGAATCGGATCCATTTCTAAAACCACACCCACCCCAGTTTAGAGTACCAAATTCAACCCTGAATAAACATGTAAGATGAGAATTGGGGATGAGAAAGAAGAACTATGAGAAAATTATGCAAAGATACTTTGAGATGCTTTTAAAAAAATTTATTTTTATTCTTTAAATCACAACTTCGGTGAATGGTTCTTGGGATACCTCCCACTCCCTCCTCCCTCTGGTGCCCCCTCCATTCTCTCAAACCCTGTTCTTTGTTGCTTACTAGTCTGTGCTAAGTTCATTAGTCTCTTTCTTTCCTGTGTCAGTGTTCTTTCACTGGGTGAGGGACTGTGTTGTTGGAACCAGGAGAACCTTGCTGGTAGATTTTCAATCTTAAGATTGCATTGGGCAGCCAGTCTATATCTATTTGTGGTCTGTCCATGCTCTCTCATTGGAGGCTGACTTCTCCTATCCCATCTCTGTTGTTTTGCTGCTGGTTCTGGCGTCAGATTTAGGGGGTTACACCCCCTGTCAATGTCGGTGAAGAGGTTTCTCTGGATACAGACAACCGTGAGTGGCCATTGTAGGCCATTTCCTCTGTCTCACTGTACAGCTCTGCTGTGGGACCCAGTTCTTGGCCCTCCTCTCTCCCATAGTGTGGAGAGGGGTACCTTGGTCTCCAAAATGAAGTCTTGGGTCTTCTAGACCTGGGGAACTCGTAGGTGCACCTCATGACATTGTGTTTTCATAGTTGTTTCTACTGTCTTGCATGCACTGGTTCTCTCGATTGTCCATCTGCTTTGTCCAGCTCAGGCTTGTAGGCTGGATTTTACCTGGTCTCTCACGTTCTATTGATGGAGTTTGTATTATGTACATTCTTCCTCCTCCTGAAGATTAGCTGGGGTGAGAGTGAAATGGAAGGGGCATTCCCCTTCTCACCCCCCCTGCCGCCCAGCCCATGCACTGGTACCTCCCTCTGTGGAGGCGGAGCCCAGATGGCTGGACATGCACCCTGCCAAGCCCACCCTGGGGTGGGGGATGGGGGAACATGCACCATCTGATCCAGGCTGCAGATGGCCACTCGGTACAACAACCCTCCACTGGTGGATGGGGCTAAGATCCCACCTGTCCCCCCCTCCTGGGCTCTCTAGGCTTTGGGGGGCTTACCAGGGGTTGTTGCCACCTTTGCTTCCTGCTGGCAGGGGAACTCCAATAGCCCAGGACTCTGGGTGGGCAAGCAGCCTGCTCATAGTTTTTTGTCCTGAATTTGTCTAGACACTTGTCTTCAGTAATTGTGCTTTTGTACTGCTGAGGATGTGAAGTTTCCCTCTCTGCAGTCCCAGCTTTGTTGCCCTAATTTATGGCTCTGTTAGTGCTGAAAGTTGTGCTGTGACAGCCTAGTGAAGGTGATAGAGCACATCAGGTTATGGTGTCTACAGTGACCTAATGTCCTTTAAATCAGGTAAAAACTATTTTGTACAAATGTCAATACCGGCAGAGATGGCTAAATGCAGGAACCCCATTTTTATAAACAAAAATGAAACAACACTGTAGACACTTCCATTTATACTAAAAGTACTATCTAATAGCTCTCCCCATATCCCCCAATCATTGCTGTTGTTTTGCCAAACTTGTTTCCTCTTTTAGAAGAGTAGGTAGAATGCATGTGGAACCTGACCAAAATGTTACATAGTCCAAGAAGTAGCTGATTCCTTATAGAAATAGCCATTGAAGGAGAATGTCAATGCATCAACAATATCAGGAACTATAGTCTAATGCTTGAGATCAGCTAGTTTCCTTTTTTGAGTACAGTGGTGTCCTTGGATAAAAAAAAATATACCTTGCTTTTTTTACTTGACAGGTTAATATAAAAATCTTTCCCAGAAGAAAAGATTTCTTTCTGTACAGGTCTTTACAACAAACTTATTATAATCACAGGGGTGGACATTTACCCAAAGCCTAAAGGAGATCAGTATAAACTTCTGTTATCTTCCTGTTTCTGTTTGGAGGAACCCAATGGAATTGCCTTAAGCAAGGATGTTTTGTTGTAGGATTTAGGTTGAACATGACTGATGAGGGAACTCTTGAGTTATGACGATTGGCAACAATAATGTTTGGGGAATGAAAATAATTTGTGAATTATTTTGAAAATAATATTTTCAAAATTATTATTGCTTTACTTCTACTTCTGAGGCATTTTAATAAGCCTGTTCTTTATGACTTTTGGCAAATATGTCAAGTATTCCCTAATGTCACATTGAGTTTTGTGTGTGTGTGAATTAATGGTTGCCTGAAACAGCAGTCTTAGGAGTATAAGAACCTATGCAGGAAGCCCAGGTCCTTGATACAGAATGTGATCTTGCTCTGTTGGATATATAACTTCTGTAAAGCCCTGGTTGTCAGAGAGGCAATTTAAGGGAAAGACTATGTCAGTTCGCTTCTTGAAGTATTTTAGAATTCATCCTTAGACATTAGATCACTGTTACATGTCATTGCACACTGCGTCTTGTAACCACGCATGGGATGACTTCAGTCTTAGACCTCTGAATTGGGAGTTGTAATATATAAGAACCTCAAGAAATGCATGTCTGTACTTTTTTAACTATGTCCTTGGTGGTGGTGTCTTTGGGATGTGTAGTGGGTACCTCTAATTCTTCAACTAGTGGGTTATCTCTTCAAAGAATTGACCCTCTTATGAAGGTATTTGAATTTTTTTCATAGTACTCATAGGTAAAATTTCTGTGATCTCCCCTTTGTTTCAGTTTCTAGTAAACTTAAAAGCTTAGTGTTACCTTCTTACATCACAGCAATGGTGCTTGTCTCTTTTGGCCAAAAGACTTGCCTATTTTCAGTTTCTTTACCCTACATGGTAGGTGAGATTAAAAGTCTTTCCTCATCACGGAGAACCTAGTTGAAGAAAATTGCAAAAATCATTATTCAGGGGACTTGGTCCTTCATTTTTTCCATACACAACAGCCGCTTGAGATGGAAAAGAATCCTCTAAGAAGTCAGCTATAAATCACTTTTGGGTGATCTTGGAAGGAAGGTAGTTTTCCTTCATCATGGAAATAAGGAATCATGTATGAGTGGCCTCCACTCATCTACCTGGGCTAAGGACAGATAGTTGCCAACCTCTCTTAAAGTTTGTCATGCCAGTATTTGCTTTCAACTAGCTGTCCAGTTTCATTTTATGGTCATTTTATGATCATACTTGGTGACTTTTTCTTTTATCATCAATAGCAGAATTTTTTTCTTTGTTTCAAAAATAAGCAACTGAAATCCCATCTCAAGGAACTGGATAAACACTACCACCACTGCCCCCCCCAAACAAGCAAGCAAACCCGAAAAACAGTAGAAGAAAGAAAATAATAAAAATTAAAGCAGAAACAAATGAAATAGAATTAAGATGATACATAAAGATCAATGAAACCAAAATTTGGTTCATTGAAACCAAGATCTCTAGCCAAACTTACAAAGAGGGAGAAAACTCAAATAAATAGGGTCATAAATGAGAGAGGAGAAATACAACACAGAAAGACAAAGACATAAACATTCAATATTTACATATTTAAATATTTAATTTAAATATATTTATATATATTAAATATATATATTTAATTTAAATATTTAATTTAAATATTTAATTTAAATATGTAATATTTAATTTAAATATGTAATATTTAAATATTGAAAGTCGATCTGTATTGGTGAATTTTTTTTTATTTTCCTCTATTTCTAAGGGAAAGCGGTTGAATTGTAAATCGCTGTCATCATAGTTTAGAACTGAAAGTGGTTTCATTATGGAGTGTAGCTCTCGGGGGATGAGAACTTGGTGTGCAAAGGCCTTCATCTGTTGAGGTGACCTCATAACTTGATATTTAGTCCTGGAAAGAGCCTTTGTGGTGATCTTATGTTTGTTCTTACCCATAATGCTGTTAAAACTGTTCTCACAACAGTCTTTTTAGTATATTTATGATGGTTCTTGTTAATTGTGTGGGAACACACAATTAACTTTTTTTTTTTCTTTTGAGACTAGGTTTTGCTATGTTGCCTGGGATAGTCTCAATCCCAGACTCAAGCCATTCCCAGTCTCAACCTCCCAGGTAACTGGGATTACAGGCGCACGCCACCACGCCCAGCTATTTTTTTTGAGACCAGGTCTTGCTATGTTTGCCGGGGTGGTTCTCAAACCCATGGACTCAAGTGATTCCTTGCCTTGGCCTCCCTCCTAGGCTGGGATTAAAGGCACACTCCACTGTGCCTGGCCCAGCTGCTTTTTTGAGACCAGGTCTTGCCCAGGGTAGTCTCAAATCCACAAACTCAAGTGATCTTGACTCTCAGTGCTTGGACAACAGGTGTACGCTACCACGCCCAGCACAATTAACTTCTTGACAAGGTCTGTAGATTCCATAGTCATTCCTCTTCTTTATCATGTCTGTGCAGAAAAATTCTGGGTAGAACCCAGTATTCTCTTGTGTCACTTACACTTTAGGAACAGTATTAAAATTTCTAGAAAAATGGGAAGGTGGAAGAAATTGGTCTTTCCTCAGGCTGGTTTCCTGGAACCTTCTTTCTTGCTACTATTAACGAATGATTAGAGACAGCCATGTAGCCTTGTCTTAGACCTATGGCCAGCTCACAATACATGTGCAGGCCTTACTTGGGACTCGGTGTACTAATGGTGTGTGTGGTAATGATTTTCTACTGAAGTGATTAGTTGGATTTTATGGAACCCAAGAATGGTTGTCATTGCTGTATCTATGTGAAACATGGTGTCGTTCTCTCATCCCATGGCTTGCAGTGTGCTTGGTTGCTGAGTTCCTTTGTTAAAGCCACACACTCTGGGAGTGAAATCATCACACCAAGAGATCTGGCTTCTGTCAACTTTTCTATAAATAGTATACACTGGGGGAATATTCTCTGACCCTAAGGGAAGATCAGCAAAGTGCTGTGAGACAGTAATGTGGTTTGGGTTGAGCTGAAAGCTCTTATTGATAGCAGATCAGTCTCAGTAGAGACGATGTGCTGTCACATGGGCATCACTGCAACAGACAGGAGTGGGGTGGACATGGGGAATGGGAGTGGGGAAGAGATGCTGCTGAGACACCAAGCTCATTTAGAGGAAATCACAGGGCAGTAGCCACCAAGACTAGCTCCTGACTATATCGTCATCACACCCATACTCTGGGTTAGTTGAGACCCTGTCTCTACTGGGCAAGGAGAGATCAGCCCCGCTGAACTACTCCCTTTGCTAAGAACTCTGAGCATATTCCAGTGGTGGCAGAGTGAGACTCCCTCCAACTGAAATGTAAAATTGACCTGTTTCTGTGTGGAGTTTTCCCTGTGCAGGTGGGAAGTGCTGGGCACCCTAAATTCTTTTAACTTGGTGGCTCAAAGGTTGTGAAAGGGAAGAGGAAATTGCATGTTTTATCAGTAGCTAGCAGTAAAATACTTTTTGTACAAATTGAGTATAATTTAAAGTTAAAACAGGATCATTCATAGGTGCCATAGGGCTAGAGTCTGAAGTTTCTGTACCTCTAGGAAAAGTACAGAATCGGCAGACTTATCTACATTGGAGTTGGGGAGAGGGGAAGAAGAAGGTATTAGGAGTGAGGACCATAGAGGTAGGAGTCATAATGTGTCCTGTGTCTTGAAGAGGGCATCTGGTCTAGCCGGAAATGATACACATTAAGTGTGAGCAAGTGCTACATGTCAAATGGAGGTGTTACGTGTGTTTGTTTCCATGCTTACACTGTGGACATGTCTGTATGACTGTTAATAGGTGAACATATCCAAAATGGTAACTACAGGGATGAATCAGTGGACCAATCATCTATGTATGTTGTCAAAAAAGATTTAAAACTGGTAGCGTAGGCAAAACATCTTTCAAGGTAAACTCTGAATAAGGGAGCGACTCCACTATAGGGTGTTAGTCATGAAGAATTGATTTTGGCAAATCTATATTCAGTAATAGCTGCTTGGACTAGCACTAGCTGAGTCCTTGGTCCTTTTTTTTTTTTTTTAAAGGACTAGTAAGATGTTGTTTTCCCTCAAAGCATGCACACTCAGGCAACCTTTGGCAATTACTTTTTTTTTTTTTTTTTTACCTTCTTTCCCATATCCCCATTTCTTTTGCAAAATTGAGCATTGACTTCAACTAATCAGTTTGTCCAGAGGTAACTTAGGCAAGGGTGGTGGATGTTTGTGGCTTCAGTGAAAGGGGGAGTCTAGTTGTGGAGAGCAAGGGTTGTATGTGGTTGGAGAATTAGGAAACCTGTTTTAGTGCATATGGAAAGTTTGCTGTTTAATTAGTTGTGGTGAGTAAAGATTGGGAGGGAAAGAGGAAAGATGAGAGACCTGGCTGGAGCTTGATCCTTGCTGCTCCCTGTCAAGTCTTGCTGCTTCCCGTCTTGTCAGTCTGATGACCCATCAGAATTCTGGCTTCAGTTGGCTAGAGTATAAAACTTACTGGCCTAATCTGTCCCTGTAACAGAATAAGACTTTCCCCCTTTAAAAAGAGGAATTTGTATACTGAGTATTAATGAAACATTTACTAAGCTAAATCCTATGTAATTACATCACTAATTGAAGTAAAGGAGCACCTAAAAATTAAGAGATGCAGTATGATCCAGTGTATGGCTTAAATATTTCTTTCAACTTTTAATCCAAAAAAATGAGAATGTTGGAAACATCGACTGTGGGATACAAGAAGTTTGTTTAGCAGCATGCACAGCTGGGGAGAAAAACAGAACTCACCGGTTCTTGGACCTTGTGAGTCACAGCAAGGAGGCTTCACTTTCAGGCGTGTGGTTGAGGCTGCTGTGCCCGTCCTTCCAGTCCTGGCCACTCATGAGGATAGCAGGCTAGTTGGGAAGGAAAGGCCAGAGTTTTTCTGCCATGTTTAATTATTCAACATAAACATGTAAATGTTTGATCTCAACCTGTTACAGTCCAGATAACCCGTTGAATATTCATGATAGAATGTCAGACCTTTGTCTATTGGAGTTATATAAATTTGCTCAAGAAATGCAAATATATTTAGAAATTTATCCTAACAAAAGTCTCCCCATGTCCTGGCTTTATGAAGCAAAATGCTACTTCCCAAAGCAGGCAAGGGTAGTCAGACCTCACTCCAGGTCTTACCTGGATAGCTAAGTGTATTGTGTATCCCTTCAAGCCACCTTCATGGTTCTGTCTTTGGAGTTTTTCTTTGTTTTTGATGGTTGACCCTTTTGCATTTGTGGTTGAATGGGTTTCTTTTCTTTTTCTTTTTCAAATTTCTTAAGTTTTATCCTAACATGACTATACATTTGAAATACTTAAGGTACTTCCTATATCAGCTCAGTCTGCTATGGCAACACAAGATGTAGCCCAATTAAATGGAACTGGAAAAGTAGATATGGAAGGATATTTCTTTGACTCGAACCAGTAGGCCTTGAATGGGTTGCAAGGAAACTGCCACCATTCTCTCTCATAGTCTCTCTCAGAGGGATCTGTGGATGAGGCCAGTGATATAGTCTTGTAACGGCGCATCATAGTTCCACTATCAGCTTGTGATCTAGATACTGCTTTCTCATTCTCTCCTGGAGGACTTTCACTGAACAAGAGACACCTTCCTATTGCAATTTCCAACAAGACTCCAACTGTATGAGATCACCTTTCCTTTATAGCTTCATGATGTTTTTCACCCATAGTCTGTGCATTCTCTGGTATTCCACCGTAGCTATGTTCCAAATTTTATCTAGGTGTTTTTTCACTTCCCAAATTTCATATTAATACTTACTCACTTTGTCAGTTTGTCTGTTTGAAAATTTCTCTTCACTACGGTTCATGAGGTACTCTTTGTCCATTAGGAATCACCATTCTAGTGCCATATAAACATTGTACCTAAGTAAATACAAATTCTCTTTTGCATTTTTTTGACATTGGGCTTTGAACCAGGAAGCTGAACCTGGAAGTACCAGGAAGCTGACATGTTACTGTATTCACGTTTGCCCTTAGCTTACCTGCTTACTTGAGTCACATCTGTCTGACCCTCTGAGAGCTAGAATCCGTGGCTCAGTCCCCAGGTGTTACCATAGCCCATTACCTGGAGGGATAGTTATTCATCCATTACTTCTTCCAATAACTGATGCAAGATGCTGAGGGCCATGGGGGCAAGGGAGGTAGAAGATGAAGAACAGGACAAGCCCATGTCACTAAAGGTGAGGGAAGGAATGCAGCAAATGATGTGTCTAGGTACAGTGATGACTGGAGGGAGGTGCTCGCGGGGCCTCGTGAATGTGGCCTTCTCTGGCGATGGGCTTCAATATCTGGAAGTGAGATTGCCTTCTCCCTAGAGGGAGGAATGCATGAGAAAAAGCAGCTGAGACTTGACCCATTAGGCCCATTGGTTTGAGGGAGCTGGGCCCAGAAAGAGATGGGAAGAGAGGAGGGGTCAGACCAGGGCCTTTGCAGGTCAGATGTTGGGCTTTGTTTTTTTTTCTTTTTCTTTTTTTTTTAATTTATATATAAATTTCACGGTTTTTTTAATTCCCAGGGTTCACCCACTGCCTTCCCTCCCTGACCGTTCCCACCCTTTCTGCCCCTCCAACCCCTGAGTTGTGTACTTCAGTTTGGTTGTTAGCTTGTTTTGACTTTTCCTCTTGGCTTTTTGTTTATTTTTTCCTATGTCCCCTATATTAGTGAAACCATTTGGTTTCTTTTTCTTTCTTTCTTGTTTCTGCTAATATGATTTCTTCTAAGTACATCAATGTTACCATAAAATGTCAAATTTGTCAGACATTGGGCTTTGAACCAGGAAGCTGAACCTGGAAGCACCAGGAAGCTGCCAGAGGTGTGGGAGGATAAAGCAGTTTTCAAGTACCACATTGCCAATTCAACTCATATAGGTCACAAATTTTTCCAACATGCTTTCCTGTGCTCCTCACTGGCTCAGGTTGAGGATGGAAGCTCACTGCATGACTTCCTGCCTTACTTCCTGCATGACTTACTACTAAGGTCACTGCATGACCTTACTACTCTGCATGACTTCCTGCACATGGCAACAACAGCTCTAAGGCCTCCGACTGGCTGCTCCATCACTCTCCTTCTTCTCCAGCTTTCTTGTTCTCTCTTAAATCCCCTTTCTGTTCCTCTTGCGAGAAGACTTGACTTCCCTTCTCTAAGTCTCTTCCCACCAGGGCACAATGGCTGCTATCTTAATGCAGCATTACCATGCTGGGGCCACAGCCCCCCAATTTCACCACAGCACCCCTATCATTTTGCAGAGACTGTTAAGGCAGCTGTCCTAGTAGGTGTGTGTTGCTCCCAAGTGCATGTAAATACTGAGTAAGGTGCTAATAGGACACCCAGGAGGAAGGTCTTGGACTGCAGGTGCTGGACAAGGTTCAACTAAAGGCCCAGCTTGACCCATTAAGCTGGGGCCTCAGCAACTCCCTGGACTGTCTTGGTGCCCCCAGGAAGAATCAGCCTTATGACTCCCTCTGTAGGGCTCACATTCAGAGGTGGTCCTATGGGTTAGAAGCCACCTCTTCATGGTTATTGTGCCATATGACTGTGGCTGCTACTACTAAGTGGCCAGTCTTTCAAGAGTAAATTTAGTAGTTACAAAGCACTTCTGTTTTTTGTTTTTGTTTTTTTTTTTTACATTTAAGCATCATTCTGAAGACCTTATCATCTTCAATACTTGGAAGTTATTAAGTTATATATAAGTTATATACACAGCATTTTACATACATGCAAACTGATGGTTAGTTAGCAAGACCAAGAAGCTTTGCCGAGATTCATGAGTAGTAGGTGGCAGAGCCAGGGTTTGAAGTAATTGTTCTGACCCAGAAGCTTAAATTCCTCTTCACAGTGAACTTGAGTAGAACTAAATATTAAGGGGCAAGTCCTACATCCATAGATTTATCAGAAAATTGTATAATCTATATCAGGATGAGAAGTGATAGCAACTTTCAAACAACATGGCACCATTTGGGCAGGTTCCTGAAAAAACCAAAGACAGTACAGCAATTACTCTGCCTCTTGTGTCCAGAGGCACCTGCATCAGGACAGCATTGGCCCCACATTGTTGCTGGTCACAGTGATCAGGTCCAGTTGGCTGACATACCAGATTGGCTGAACTGACCAACTAAGAAAATGGGTCTATTAAAAAGAATACTTCATTAGTATTTTATTTTTGAGACTAGGTCTCGCCTTGTTGCCCAGGGAACCGTAGGCTTATGTTGCCCAGGGTACCACGGACTCAAGTGATTCCCAGCCTCAGCCTCCCAGGTAGCTAGGATTACAAGCATGCGCCACTATGCCCAGCTATTTTTTGAGTCTAGGTCTCACTATGTTGCCCTGGGTGGGTCTCAAACCCACACTCAAGCAATTCCTAGTCCTAGCCTCTCTCCACAGGCTGTGATTAAAGGCATGCGCCACTATGCCTGGCCCTTTCATTAGTATTTCTATATCAGCATGGATAATTGTAGATTGGTGAGTGGGGGGAACAGTGATAAGTACATATATGACAGAATGTTACACACATGAAATGTTATGAAAGGTAAACAAATTAAACACTTCTAAGCAGCGAGTATGAAAACCTGGGAGGCAGGTTCACACCAGCATTGACAGAACGGCCACCCCTGGGGAGAGAATGGGGTTGAAAACAGGTGCAAAGGGGCCTGTGACCAAAGCTATGGTGTATTTCCTTCAAAAAGTGTGACAGCAAGTGGACAAAAGGCTCACAGTTAATAAATCAAGGCCATCAGTACATGGTATAGTTCCATTCTTCTCTGTGTGTTGCCTGTATTTTCTGACCCAAGAGGAAAGAGAGAAACTGCCTTGGAGAGCTCACTCTTAGGGTTCCCTGTGAAGATACCATATGTTCCTGTTGTGACCTTTTCTTCAGCCTTTAAGGGCCAATTGCATTTTATTTTAAATAGAGAGCAGTTGCCGGTGAATCTGAGTGAGATAGAGGAAGCAGGGGAAAGTGGCATTTTTAGTAGAGAATGTGGCTATTAGAGAAGACTGCTGCTATTAGGGAGATAACAGCATCACAAACACTCGAGCCGCCCCCTGAGAATGCAGCCCCATAAGCATGTTAGTAGGGCTGCTGGTTACTAGGTTACATTGTTACAGCCTGGTCATCATTCTGATCTGTTTTCTGATAGATTTACACAACCTATCGGCACTTCTCTCATCTGGCCCTTCAGCTACCATTCTCTTCTAAGTATAAAATTCAACTGAGACTTCAAGGCTCTTTTTTCTCATCCAGTAGAGTCAGGAAGATGGTTGACAGCAAATCCCTGTGATAGCATGTGCAAAATGAGTCAAAAGCCTCCAGCCTGCGTTCCAGTGGAAAATAAGTGGAGCTTTTCAAATCCTGCTTTTCTGCCCCCAGGCTCTTCCCACCCATGTGGCAGCAGCAAGTCATGATCCAATTTAAAGAACAGATTTATTGACAAGGGAAACCAAAAGTTATTAAGGCCAGTTATTAACTGGCCAGTTATCTTACCCCAATCACCATTTAGTCCCCAAACGTGCATGTCCAAGATTGTGCTTTTTCACCCCTCCAAACCTAAGAGTCCAGTTTTTCAGCAGACACAAATTCAAAGTTTTCCAAGTCTTCCTTTGGTTTCTTCTACTTTTCAAGCTGCTAAGCTTCTCCAAGTTTCTTCAAACTTTTTCAGCAAGTACTGATACAAAATCAGTGTCCAAATCCCTGGCTTTCTCCAGGTACCAGCTTTTCAGCTTTTGAACACGACTCCCCCCCCCCCCTTTTTTTCTTTTCTTTTTGCGCCACCTTTCACTCTGCGTCACCCACCTTTCTTCTGCAGGCCTGCCTTTTCACAGTGTCTGGTCACAGTGCTGTTCACCTGTGCAGTTTTCCTTCCAGGTTTCTCCACAGTGAAGCTGACTTTTCCACGGTGAAGCTGTCTCTGACTCTGTGTCCAGAAAATCCGTTGCATGAAGTTCAGCTTTGTCCTGTGGTGGAGTAAGAGCTACTCTTCTCACATTTGCTTTTCCTTGTTTTGTACCCATTTCTCATTCACAGCATCAGTTACTGGCTTTTGATTTTTTTGGCCCTGTTTCTGTAGTTGCTTGAGCTGAGAGTTCGCCTCAGTAGCTGGCATGGCTCTGGAGCCCAGCAGGCTTCCCAGTTCCTGACTCTGACACAGACTTTCTGTGTATAGCCTGGGACATGTTCTCTGCTTTGAGTCTTTGGGTCTCAGGCACCTCATGACAGTGTAATGAGATCATCAATAACACCTTCACTGCAGGCCCACTGGTGACAATGGAATGAGATATTGTGTGTCCAACCCTTTGTGTGTGACATTCAGGTTACGTGTAACAAAGTCAACTGTTCCTTTTGAAGTGTGTGCCCTTAACCTTGATTTCCACATCTCCTCTGCTTTCATGTTGTCTGTGATGACTCTTACTCAATGATCTGGAAAACATCAACCTTTCAGACTCTTGTTTGTTTACTAAATACTGTGAGCTTTGTGGCCCAATCCCTGTAGTAACTGTGGCTTTTGTTTATTAAACAAAATAAATTCAAATAGCCTGGTGTCTGAGGCAAAACAAGTGATTCTGTGTATTGCTTTACCTGTTTCATAATAGTGCTAGGATATTTAGAATTTTGCCTCTTTCTGGTAAACAATGAAATGAAAACAACTTGTCAGCTGAATCTTGTGTCTTTGTGAAGCTCGACTACATCCAGACATGGCTGTGATCAAGGGATATAAGGTGGGGTAAGAAGTCCCCAGAGATGCACATGTTCTGTGGACAGGCTGGTTCTGAATAAGCTTGATCTAATATTTCAATTCCCATCTGAGGTCCCCACGTCCTTAACTCTGAATAATTCATGGCCCTTTTCTAATCTCTTTCAAAGCCTCAGGAATGAGGGTCACTTATATCTTGGTCTACTTGCTCCTGCTTCCTGTCTCGAGAATGAAAAAGGAGTCACACTGCAGTGGCCACATGCCCTGGTTTGTGCCCCTGTTGTCATGTCTTTGTCACTTGTGGGTGACAGGCTGCCAGGAGCCTGGCCTGAGTACTTAGTGCTTTCTGCCCCTTTTAACTCACATTTGTAGTGATTGTCTCTTTGGGAAAGATTTCTTTCAGTTTTTTTCTGTTTTGGTCCTGGCATGCACGTTTGCACTTGTTTGTGTGTTTTGTCACAGCGTTCACTTCAAGACAAAATGGTACTCACAAGTTGCTGGGAGTTGACTGTCATCTTGCAGGTCTTGACTCAGTGGTGTTAACAGTGAGATGTTCCTCAGGGTGTGTCACTGTAGAAGGGAAAGACCTGTGTCAAGAATCTTGCAGCAGATTCACAGGGGGGCTGGCTCTGCTGGGGAGGTGGTGAGTGGGTATCAATCTTTGGTTTGGGAATAGGAATGCTCTTGGTGTATGGTTGGATCCTCAGAGAATCCCAACCCTGGGGCAGGTGTCACCATTTCTGCATACCTAGGTTGTCTCAGGGTGCTGCTTGCTCCCTGCCCGTGTCAGCAGGACAGAGTCAGCAGCCACACAGATGCAGAGTCTGACATGGGCCTCCCCTGAAGGCTCCAAACTCCTTTGTCTAAGCTTCAAAATACCCTGGGATCCTCTAATCACCCAGTCTGTTGAGGGTATTTTTACGCCATTTTCATGAAGACCGTGAGGAAACTTGCTTGTGATGACAGAGGCCATGAGAGGAAGCACAGAGATCCGAGTCCTGGAGTGTTGGGACAAGAGCCAACCTCCGTGTCCCTGCACTGACAGTGTGCTTCTTGTTGTCATTCAACAGTGATGTCTTGAGATGATGCAGATATGGATGATTGAACAACACAACAATGGTTGTCATATTCATATCATCAAGAGATATTTTTTATTTTTATTTTTTTGATACTAGGTTTTGCTATTTTCCCCGGGGAACCACAGGCTCACATTGCCCGGGGTACCACAAACTCAAGCGATCCCCAGCCTCAGCCTCCCAATTAGCTGGGATTACAGGTGCACACCACCATGCCTAGCTATTTTTTGAAACTAGGTCTTGCTATGTTGCCCTGGGCAGGTTGCAAACCTGCAGACTCAAGTGATTCCTAGTCTCAGCTGCGCTCTAGGCTGCACTTAAAGGCACGCACCACCGTGCCCGGCAGATTTTTTAATTTTTAAACTAGTTAAACACAGAAGGAAGCAAGCTAGTTTTATGTGGAAGTACAGGTGTCAGCAGGACTGAGAGTCACCTTGAAAGAGCAGAAGGGGTAGAAAAGCACAAGTTAAAACGTCCTGAGATGGTGGTAACCAGTGAGCCTGAAAGGGGGCAGTAGCAGGAAGTGGGGTGGAGAAGAGAGGAAGAGAGATGGTGGAGTTGATGTGCTTGGAGAGGTTAGGACAGCTTTGGAGAGGTCTCAGAATACCCTGTATCCTGGAGACCAACACATCTCAAGCATGTCTCTAAAGCAGAATCACTCAACCTCATGCAGGGGCTGGTGCAGCTGCAGTGGGGGAGACCCACTTGGCGGGGTGCAGCAGGCATCTGCTCTCCAGCCGCAGCACCCCGCCCATCGCTCAAAGAATGTCTTTAGACATTGCCAGATGTTTCTAGGCACAGGAATGTCTCAGCCTGAGAGCCACGGCCCTAAAATAAGGCAGAAGTTAAACTGACCCCTCTTTGGAATTGAGCACAGTTCCCGGAAGCCTGGAAAGAACACCCAAGGTAGAATTCCCTGGCAGCTCAGTGCTGATAGAAGTTTTCTTTTCAAAAGCACATGTGTTTTGTTTTGTTCATATATGTATATGTGTGTTGGCCTTAAATATAAAAATATTTTGTGATGTTTAAGTCAAGTGAAATGTTGCTCTTGGGCCAAACTCACAAACTCAGACACCAGGCTGGGAGGGCAGAATAGTTCATTTGTTTCTGTTTACAAGAATGTGGTGTTGGTCAGGAGGACAGTGGCCCCAGGAGGAAGCTGCCCCCCTCCTTTCCATTGTCACCACCCGGGTGCGGGCCCTCGGCCACAGAGTTCATGTAGTTTAAAGTTGTCTGGGAACGTATTTCCATATTAAAGTAGATTCAAATGAGAGATTGTGTTAACTAAACACACCACATCTGTAGGGCCAATTGATAAACTATCCCCCCATCACTCTCAGGAGTGTGTGTGGCCCCCACTCCTGCTGGCACACCCCCTGTCACCCACTCTGGGGTTCCCCTTGTTTCAAACATCTGAGCTGAAATATGTGCAGATGTGGTCAACTTGCTTGTGGCAGAGAATCATTTGCAACATAGGCATGTTTTCTAGCTCCTGCTAATGATCCTAGAGACACCTGCAAGTTCCCCCCTAGAACCCCATTCTGCTCTGACTCCAATCCTGTTTATCTCATTTATTTCAACCCCCCCCCCACACACACACACGGCACCCCTCCACTTAAAAGCAAAGCCCAGGCTATTGCTCATATTCCCTGCTTCAAATCACAGGTTCTTGGTGAATCTCATCGGACACACACTGACTGTTCTCTCTGAGTCCAGAGTGAGTAGTGTGGGTGGGGAGGGACCACCTCCTCCTTCACACTCGTTTAGACTTCGTCACAGTGTCCTGAGTGTGTAGAGCCCTGTGAGGTCACAGGCATGTAGTTTGCCATGAACCTGGTTTAAAGTAGAATTCTCAAGTCTCTTTACTATTTTCTGCTACCAAGCCATAGCTCTTTCTTGTACTGGCAATAAATATCCTCAAGATTATGGTAATATCTACACAAAACAGATCATGGTAATGGATGGTAATAACTCAGGAGTGACTAAAGTTTGCAAAGCTGTTTGTCCCTCTAAGTGAGCTAGGTGGCTGCTGAGTTTTTAAATGTTTGCTTTTTAAAGTGACTGTTCTTTCTCCTTGCTGTCAACTGTTAGTTCCTGCTATTATCTACATAGTTGTTGCTTGCTGCTTCTAGTTTCCTATGAGTTGGGAAGTCGTGACTAGGAATTTTAGAATTGTCTAACTGGGAGTTTCAGAATTTCAAGCAGGACAGTCCTATCACATAAGCCCTGTGAGTATGCATGGCCCGGACACGGATGCCTCCTTGGTTATTTCTAGTCATTCATCTTCCCGCATAATCTCCTTCCAGGACTCCTGTTCAGTACAGTGAGTTTTCATAACTTAGAGCGACTTTTCCCCTTCTCAGAGTCGCTGCTAATGCTCCTGACTGCTTGAGTAATTGGGACCTCATCTTGGAGACAACTTAGACCAGTCAGGATCCAGAGTTGGATAAATTCAGCCTCTTGTACCCTTCCTTTCCTCATGAAGGTGAAGCTTGATCAATCATATAATGGGTCTTTACACAAAAAAGGGATAACAGCCACCTGTCACCCAGTTTTTGCTCCCTGTTTTCAGAGCAATGTTAATGGAGTCAGTGCAATTGTGCGGCATCATTAAATCTTAGTTTTCTCCCTCCTGCTGGTTCCCCTGGGTGCCCTTACACCCTTCTCTCCTCCCTCTGTTAAAAGGTAGAGGAAATGAGATTTGAGTTTGGAGACAGAAGTTCCCAGAGTTAACTTTTTTCTTCTTTCTCTCTGCAATGTAGGTCCATGAGTCCTTTATAGAAAGTTAGGATTCTACCTATTTCAGAGGGTAATTCTAGAATTGAAGGTGTGACACTGAAGGTGTAAGCTGACTAGCACACCTTTAACCATGGAATTAAAGATTTTACACAGAAGTAATGTGTTCTATAGTTTCAGACTTACTCATTTGACTTATATTTGTCCATCTCTTTTAATATTTATGGTAATCATAAGCCCAGTATCTGTCCATCTCTTTTAATATTTATCATAATCATAAGCCCAGTTGATCTCTGATTCTATAGGACTACAAAGGAAAGGCACATGCTGCCTCTTCACACATTAGTAAAGTAAGGTTTTTCTTCCAACATCTTTCTTTCTTTTTTTTTTTGAGACTAGGTCTCACTATTTTTGCCCTTGAACCGCAGGCTCTCATTGCATGTGGTACCAGACTCAAGCAATCCCCAGCCTCAGCTTCCCAGGTAGCTGGGATTACAGGCACGTGCCACCACGCCCAGCTATTTTTTTGGAACTAGGTCTCGCTACAGGCCCCAGGCAGGACTCAAATCGTGATCCCTAGCCCCAGCCACTTCATAGGCTGAAGCTTACAGGCACGGGCCACCCTGCCAGGCTCCCAACATCTTTCTAATTAGAATAAACAACAACAAAAAAACCTATGTCCAGTGCTTAAGGAAAACCAACTTAGTAGCAGGGTGGATGACAGAGCATTAGAACCTGATACTAAGTTTATCTTAAATAGAAACAGAGCTTTGGGTTAAGGATCTAAATTGTGCCATTATATTCTGTCAAAATATTTATATTACATAAGTTCATCTCAATAAATATATGTACTAATAAGTGGAAAAACAATCTTATACAAGGAAATCAATAATATTAAGAGATGTCCGTTCTCCTGAAGTTAAATGGCAGCTATCTTCTGTGACAATCTTTGGAGGGGGTAAAGAGAGAGGGTTGGCATCAGACATTCATTCTACTTACTAGCTTTATGACTTTGGATGGTTAATATTTACCTCCATGGGCTTCAGTTTGCACAAATAGAATTGGTAAATGTGACATCTTATAACAAAGGAAAGATACTCAATAGACAGCAGTCCTTGTCCCTCTTTCTTTCTCCCTAAGTATTTTCCCCCAGACAGACCTGACAGTCTGTCCTTACTGGTCATGATTTTCAAGGTCATCTCCTCTGGCTGGTTCAGTTTCCAAGTGGTGTTCCTGGGGTGGGTGTGGTGTGTGCTTACTTCTGCAGATGTCCAATGAGTTCTGGGTCTGGTGAGACTTGGCGCATTTCTGTGCTGGACACGATATCCCTATTAACACAGCTCAGGTTGGATTGTTCCTTAGGGGAGCTGCTGCCTCCAGGCT
>PVHY01009690.1:0-55181 GCA_004024945.1 Uropsilus gracilis
CTTCTTCTCCTCCTCCTCCTCCTCCTCCTCCTCCTCCTCCTCCTCCTCCTCTTTTTACAAAACACCCCAAGGTTCTCCCACCACCCTTTCATCATGAACCATCATTTTAATCTCTTCTGCCCATCCCTCCCTTGCTCTACGCTTCAGTTCTGCTGGCAGTTTGTTAGTTTTTCTTGTTCTTTTCTTTTGTTTTCCTTATATCTTGCATTTAGGTGAGACCATCCAGTATTTCTCCTTTACTTTCTGGCTTATTTCTGCCACCATGATTCCTTCTAGGTCCATCCATGCCATCACAAATGCATTAAATTTGTCTCTTCTGATTGCTGAATAATATTCCATTGTGTAAATATGCCACAACTTTCTGATCCATTTGTCTGTTTTGAGGCATTTGGATTGTTTCCAAATCCTGGCTATTGTCAATAGTGCTGCAACAAACATCCGAGTACAGGTGTTCTTTTGAATTAGTGTTTTAGTGTCTGTTGGGTAGATTTCCAACATGGGATTGCTGGATTGAAGAGTAATTCCATTTTTAGTAATTCGAGGAAACTCTACATAGCTTTCCTTATTGATTGAACCAGTTTGCATTCCCACCAGCAGTGTAAAAGTTCCTTTCTCTCCAGATCTTATTTATCTTACTTCTTTCCAGTCTGGTTCCTGGAAACTTTCCTGGATTCTTCCTCGTCCTTTGTTCATTAAAAGTGAAGAAAAATGGCCAGGCACAGTGGTGCATGCCTGTAAGCGGCAGCCTAGGAAGCCATGGTTGGGGCCAGGGATAGCTGATCGAGTCCTGCTCAGGGCAATGTAGTGAGACCTAATTCCAAAAAAATAGCTGGGCGTGGTGGTGCACGTCTGTCATCCCAGCTACTTGGGAAGTTGAGGCTGGGGATTGCTTGATTCTACCACAGGCAATGTGAGCCTGCAGTTCCATGGGCAAAAATAGCGAGACCTGCTCTCAAAAAAAAAAAAAAAACAAACCCAAAAAACCAAAAAACAAACAGAAAACAGTGAAGAAGAAGCTTGTTCATAAGTGCATGAAAGGCAGCAGGATCTGCATCAAGGGCTTCTCGTGGGCCATTGCCTTGGGGTATAGGACGCAGAATCTCAGATGCTTTGGTTCTCTGCTGACATCCAAGAAAGACATGCTGGCCTTTTCAGAGCCTCAGCCACCCAATCGAAGAGACTAATATAGCAGTCTAGCTCTCATCAACTCTCATTTCCTGCTTGCTATTTTTTGGACAATGTACCAGTGACCTCTACCCAACAGAGTGTGTCACTTACACCCACTTACATCATCTCCTCAGTCCTCCCAGCAAAGCTGTGAGGTGGCTGCTTTCCTGAATATTGTCTTATAGGTGTGAAGACAGAGAACCAGAGAGACAACTTCTTTGGAGACAGTTATGAGCTGATGACACTGACATCCAGACCTCAGAGTTTAACCATGAAATCCATGCTCTCAGCCACAATCGTTTGTTTGTTTACCTGCAGCTCTCAAGAAGGAGGAGGATGAGCCAAAGGAAAGGTGCAGACCTCTTCCACAGATCTCCCAGTAAGAGTTAGTGCTTTCACTGTCATTTTAGGAATGGTGAAACTGAGCATTTTATGGCCAGATTTTGATGCACGCCAGTGCCAGGGCTTCAGGAAGACAGTCACGTTTGATTATTGGATGCTAATCACATGGGAGAGGCTAAACACACTTAAAGGTAATAACCATGAAAGGGTCATTTTGTTTTTGTTCCATCCTCTGTTTTTCTTTCTCCCAGGTGCTAAAACAAGGGACAAGTAATAAACAGTCACTTTACAAGAAAGTAGCTCTTCAGTGCAGATGCTGCACGTTTAAAAGCTGCATGTTTAAAAGCTGTAGCTCAGGGTATGAACACCGTCCATCTCAACACCGTTATCTGGCTCTGAAATAACACTGAGCTTCATGACCGAGATCTTTTCGACAGACCAGGGAAAGAGAAATAGATCTGGCCAGACAGGGCGGGTCCCGACGCTATTCCAGCCTGCTGCTCATGATGGATTTAAGGGGCACCAGCATCTATGGAGCATTTTACACAGTTCTAACTGCCACACTGTCCTTCAGAACTGAATTCTCTCTGCCCAGTCCAGCGTGGTGTTGGCCATCTTCTCAGCCGCTCTGTTGGGCACTTAATCCACCTTCAAATAACATGTGTTAGAACTTGGTCATTATTCACGGAAAAGGAACTTTTTGGAGACATCGTTTCAAAGCATGGCGTCTGGGAGAAAGCCATGACATGCGCTAGAGAGATGGACAAAGTTTAGACCAGAGCAACCGGGACAATGAGACTCCATCCAGCGTAAAGTACATATTCCCATGACCCCTTTCTTCATTTGTAACCTCTTGTTGCTTATCACGTCAAGCTCATCTTCTAAATGCAGCCCAAAGAAGAAAGTCTCGGCATTTTCAGGCATGAATGGGAAGAAATATCTTTTTGAGCAGTGCTATCCTAGTTTCTTTTTTTCTTTCTTTTTTTTTCATTGAGGTAACATTGGTTTATCACATTGTGTAGATTTCAGCCTGATGGGTCAACATGTGTACACACATGCTACACTTTGTCCGCTGCCAGAATTCTAGTTTCTGTCCACTACCATTCAGTGGACCCCAGTTTGCCTATCAGCTGTTAGGGCAAAACACTAGTTTGACCTTTGTTGAAGACAGCAGGACACAGTCATCTTATGGGATGGCTCAGTGAAAACGGTGATAACAACAGCAGCCTTTCACATTGAAGGTTTGTTAGCTAAGTGGCCTCCATACAAACAGGCACTAGTGTGGGTCAGCTTTTGCTAGGTGGCCTTGCTCTAGCAGTAAGACCAGGATGAGCCAGCGCAGATTCAGCTTTCCAGGGTGAGTCTGTCAGTGTTTTGTGCCCCTGAGCGCATGTTGCCAAGTACACGCTGTATAATGTTTCCAAATTAGAGCCCTTCCCTGTTCTCTCTTTGACAGCCTGGTGTCAACACTCCCCAGCTCCAGGAACAGCTCTTGGAAAGTTCTTGCTGTCATTGCTAAAATAGTCCTCCCTACCCTCCTCCCCTGGCTGGTTTTCAAGTCACAGTTGATGGGCTTAGGGGTCTAAACAGGGTGAATCTGTGGGATAAGACACACCGTCGGACACAGAGACAGGCTGATTTTGGCTGCTGGATAAGAGGGGGGCTTAGACCTGAGGCTGTATCTCTGGTTTTTCCTCCAACAGCAAGGCCCTCTTGCCACAAGTGCTCCGATAAAGGACTAGCACAAAAGTCAGCAGCAGAATCTGCAGGAGAAGCTTAAATCCCGGTGTGGCTGCCCCACAAAGGAACATCTCTGAGCTTTGAAGCCAGACAGACACAATCTCCCTTCCCAGCTCCGCCCTCTTATTAACTGTTAATAGCTTAACAGCTCGTGGGGCCTCAGTTTCCCCATCTGTAAAAAGGGATAAGATTAATTTCCTCAAAGGGTTGCTAAAGCTCATGTCAGTGATCATACATGAAGCATCCGGCTGAGAGTCTCCTGGGTAATAAGCATCAATAAACATGACTGACCAGTCACCTCTGATGGGTGCCTGTCTCCGCTCTCCACACTCACACCCATGGCTGTGCAGGCTCCCTGGATATCGTTCACCATGGAAAATGGTTCGTGTGAAGCTTGGATTTGTCGACTGGACAAACACCTGTTGGAGTCATCTAGTTCTCTGGGCTTTGCTGATGTGTACTGTAGCAACTTCTGGGAGGGGGTGGCGGGGGACGATAAAATGGGAGATGATGGCGCCAAGAGCTCATGCACTAATCTGGGGGAATGGTCAGAAAAGAGTATCAAAGAGACTCAGTAGTAAATGGATATTTATTTTAAAATTGTTAATTGATTATATATACATATATATGTACACACACGTTATATTGTTATCTACCCTGATGTTCTCTCACCACCTTATCACCCATGAACCATCTTAATCTCTTGTGCACTCCCCCCCCCATCTTACCCTCCTCCCCTTGCTCTATGCTTCAGTTTCTGTTGACAGTTTTAAATTGGTCTTATGTGTTTGTTTGTTTTCCTGATATCTCTCAAATGGACATTTTAAACAAGCAGGGAATGGTGAAAGTGAGTGACTCTGGTGTTTCCCCACACTTGGAAGGCCATTGCCTGTGGCGGGGGTTTGTTCTAGTAAGACAATCGTTCTGGTAAGTGCCTTAGCTGGTCTGGGAGGGCCTCTCACTGCCTTTGACTGAGTTGACAGGGTGACCTGAGAGAACTCTGATGTGGGCCACAGTTATACTTTTAGATTTTCCATGAGTCTCCTCGAAAATAAAGTAGAAAGCAGCCGATGAAGTTCACTTTAGTAATGTGGTTTATTTAGCTCATTATATTACGATACTATAAGCTGAATGGTAAGCAATACAAAACAATATTGGTGTGTTATCGCACATATATTTTTTCATGCTGTCTTCAAAATAGGGTGGATGTGACATTTCCATTTCCACCAACTCCTGGGACAAGCAGGTCTTAGTCGGCAACTTGAGACCCAGAGGATAGTTTCCTCAAAGGCAGGGCTCCGTGTTTAAGTCCTTCACATCCCCACTCTATTCAGCCTCAAGCCCAGGGCACACCTTTCAGCTTCTCTGAGTTCAACACTGTTGTTGCATGGATTTGTCCTGGTTTTCACACTTCTGCACAAGTCAGACAACTTCAGTCTACTCTCAATGTACTCTCCTCAATCTATTCCATCTACTCTCCTCAGTCTACTCCATCTATTCTCCTTGCCGTGGCTTCTCTGAGTGCTGTGCTCTTGACTTTTTGAAGTTTCCCTGTAGGTTCTCCCTTGTTATCCCCTTGCTGGAATCCCACTGAGTTTCCCATTGCTGGAGACTCGTTCATGATGCGTCAGGTAATTATTCCAGCTCAATGCTGGTGTGGCTTCAGGGTCTCTTGGCAGACTGTCTTTGGTTCTGTGCACCCCACTTAATGAGCAGACGCCTTGGAATTGGAACCAGTTGAAAGAAGAGGAGCAGAGAGTGGTAAAGAGTTGCGGGAGTTGGATTTATGTGAGGAGGTTGAGAAAGCTGGACCTGGGTGAGTCTACGCGGAAGAGGGAGCCGGGCGAGGCATTCAGACGGGAGCAGGCACATGAAAGAATGTGCTGAGGACAGAGAACAATTATTCTCATTAGCCAGGAACCAGGGGCTTGATCTCTGGCAGGACTATTGATATTATGAAGGATACAAAAGCCATCTAAGTGGTAAAGAAGAAAGTGGCACCGAAAACACCTCTGTGCAGACTGCTCTGTATGCTTAGAAGCTCTGTGATCTTGAGTCAGTTACTTCATCTGTATGGGCCTCGGTTTTCCCATCTCTAAAATGGGAATGAACTTTTCACCTTCAAGGTTAACTTGAGTATTACATGATATAGAATGGGTAGAGCCTGGTGCCTTGATGAGATTAAAGATGTAAAACGTGGTGCTCTTCCAGCTCCACATTAGGAGGTGCTTGTCACCCTTGCTTGTCAACAGCGTGAAAGCGTGCTCAAAATGAGAACATGTGTCATGCATTAAGTGCTCTAAGGTGGTGCCCAGGAACCCAAAGGCAAGGAGGATTACTTCTGATAAGAGAGGCTCAAAGAAGAAGGCAGGAAATGTACATTTTTTTTTGGGGGGGCATGCATGCTGAGCACTGTCTCATATTGCTGCCTGTTCAATTCTGTGTAGCGGCGACCAGGATACCCCTGCTTTTTCACACGAGGCAGTCAGAAAGGGGTGGTCGAGTCTGCTTTGTCTCTGAGGTTCACGCGTAAGTGTTCCCTGCCCTTTCCTTGGGGGTTAACACACCCATCGCGTGTTGTTCAGCTCGGACTCTGGGAGGAAATGAGGGATTTCATCCATTTTAGGAAGGGAGTTGCTCTTTCGTATTTTTGACTCCCCACTCTTTGGCCGACTTTGCAATTCTCATGAAATCAGACTGTCTGGTTTCCGTGTTTCCCAAATGTCTGGGGAGAAAGCTGCTCATGGTATGAGATTCTGAGAAAGCTATTTCTTTTTCAAACGCTCTTTCTATCCTGGAGAGGTTCTTATTTTGGTGTTATTCCTTAAGTCCTCTCTGTTATTTGTCCTAGTCTTTCTAAAGGGAGAGAGAGAGGCTTCAGACATTGTTCAGGGAGATCACTATTGTTTATTTTTCTCTTTTACCAATATTTATATTTTGATTATAATAATTTTATTTACATATATTATATCTTATATATATATTACATCTTTATAGTTCCTGGGGTTCTCTCACCACCTTATCACCTGTGAACTGTCATTCCGATCCTCCATGTTCCTTCCCTCTCTGACCTCTCCCAGCTGCACCCCCCTACCCCCAGCTGTATGCTTTAGTTCGGTTGTTAGCTTATTTTAACTTTTCCTCCTGGCTTTTTGCTTGTTTTTCCTATATCCCATATATTAATGAAACCATTTAGATTCTGTCTTTTTCTTTCTGACTTGTTTCTGCTAGTATGATTTCTTCTAGCTCCAACCATGTTATCTCAAATTCATCAAATTTGTCATTTTTAATTGATGAATAATATTCCATTGTGTATAAATGTACCATATCTGTTTCATCCAGTCTTCTGTTTTGGGACATGTGGGCTTTTTCTATATCCTTGCCATTGTGTAAAGTACTGCCATAAACATCCAAGCACAGGTGTCCCTCTGTATAAGTATTGAGGTCTCCTTTGGGTAGACTCCCAGAAGAGAAATTGCTGGGTTGAATGGCTAATTCCATTTCCATTAGTTTGAGGGTTCTCCACACAGCTTCCCATAGTGGCTGGACCAGTCAGGATCCCTACCAGCAGTGTAGGAGTGCTCCATTTCTCTCCACATCCATGCCAGCATTTGTAGTTGCCCAATTTTTGGATGTGGCCATTCTCACTGGTGTAAAATACCTCCCTTCTATGTTTTACAGTGTTTTCTACTTAGGACCACTGCTGCCTCTTTTTCCACGTATGCAGTAAAATCATTTCCCTGGACAGTGCACCAGGAGCAAATGACCCAGTGAAATATCTCCTGTCAGTGTCATCCAGAAAAGCCATAGTTCTAATGGAGCTGCAGAAACATCTGACATTTGGGAAGCACAGATCCAGGCCCTAGACCTTTCACAGCAGAGGCTGGGTGGCCAGTGAGGAGATGTTTCTCTTTGGCCTTTGAGCAGCCCCACTCAGATGCATGTGGGAGCAAGGCCTGCTTGGGGCTATGGAGGCTTGAGTGACCTTTCAACCCCATCACAGCTGTGGGCCCTTGGGGGCATCTTCTACCTTCTCGGGGCTTTGTTTCTGATGAATTTGACTGATCTGTGGAGTCTTTTGGTAGTTTCCAAAATTTGGGGGGAATATCCCACCTTCCCCTGCTCACCCATTGGTCTCAAGAATTCTGTCAGGGGGTTTTGCCCTCTGAGTTTGGAAGTTTGTCACTCAGGGGCAATGGGTAAGGGTACCATGCCCCCAGGTTCATTGGCCTCCTTTGGCATCAGTATGGCAGGTTTACTTTTCCCCCAGGTGCATGTGAATTGAGCCAATGATGCCTCCTATCCTTCCAGAAGATGCTATGGGCTTAGCTCTGTGGATGGTCCTGCTGTGAGTTCAGGAGATGACCGGTGTTTGCTTTCAGAATACAAGGACGATGTTGGTTTAATTTGTCCTCCCCATGAACATTCAATCACCTTTAAATTTTAAATCTAACTTCCTTTCAGAACTTTAGCAAGGCTGATAAGAACATTTAATTATACCTTTTCCTTTGGGCCCTGTGGTTCAGGGCTGCTTATGTTGCCATGGCCTCAGAGAGCAGGGATGTGCTTCTTTCCCTACAGGGCAAGATGGTAAATATTCCAGGCTTTCTAGACCATATTGTTTCTGTCATACCATTCAACTCAAATATGGAGGCATGGAGACAGCCATGGACTACATGGATGGACTTGGCAGAGTTCCAATAGAACTTTAATTATTGAAGCAGACACTGGACTGGACTTGGTTCATGGCTCATAGATGACCAATTCCT
This sequence comes from Uropsilus gracilis, assembly GCA_004024945.1. NCBI lineage: Eukaryota > Metazoa > Chordata > Mammalia > Eulipotyphla > Talpidae > Uropsilus > Uropsilus gracilis. Next base: position 8,019 of record PVHY01009690.1, read on the forward strand.
TTTTTGAACGCATTTAGATTTTGATGTTTTCTTCTCTGCCACATGCATACGCATGCAGTCACTCCTTCGGTCATTTTGTCTGGGATGCAAGATAGCTTAGTGGTTAGGGAGGATCTAAACGGGAACAAATCCCATCTGTGTATTCATGTTCTGTGAGTCAGCAAATGGGTAAAAATGCAACTTTCAAGATTCTTAGATGAGTTAACTTTACAAGAATGAGAAGTGACTGCAATGTGTCTGACACGTGGAAGACACTCAGCAAGTATTACATGCTCACCTTGGTCTCCGCTGTAATATTCAGTTAGAATCTAAACTCTTCTGTCTTTACTGGGATTCACAAAGTCCTTGCAAACAGCTGCATTCACCCTTGCCCCGCTTGGTGCAGACACAGTTTCCTCAGGTGCAGTTTGTGACTGTTCATCACTCTTTGGCCTGCTGGAGCTCTGACTCTTGGGTGTGGGGAAAAATCAAGCAGCCTTTTCCAGGAATTCCACGGAAAAGAATTTCTAGGCAGATTGCCTAAAAGCTGTGCTGTGTTCTTAGAAAGCAGCTGTTGTATCTGTTAAGAGTAGACTGTATGAGACCATTGGCAGGAACTGCCCTTTGGGGACTAATCTTGAGATGTAGATTGTCCAAGACTGTGGATGACAATGCCATCACCGCCTCCATATCCAAAGGCCACCTGCTCCCCCCACAACACACCACCCTTTCAAACCTGGCAGGTGGGGGGTGTGTGTTCCAGAGATTTGACCACTGTTTTAATGGTGTTTCCACCTGCCTCTTATAAGCTGGGACTTTATCAGCTCTGCCCAATTTGAGACTGAAAATAGTACAAGAGGCACCAAAAGAGAGAGAACTTTAGGCTGCTACTTGGTCTTTCTTCTTTGGTTCTGTCCAAAAGACACTCTGTTAACCAAGCTGAGTTACATCCCCTGCCATGCTCTGAGTACCAGAACTCTGTGCAACTTGCCTTTTTGGATTCATTAGAAGTTAAGTTGAATATGACTTTTGAGGATGTCAGTCCAATGTCTTTGCTTTCTACCATAGGAGACTGAGGTCCCGGGATTTATGGTACTTTCCTAAAGCCAGGCAACTGTGATGCTGAAGTCAGTTCTCCCGAATTTCTCAGTTTGGGGCTGTCAGCAGAGTGAGCTATTTGAATTCTTTCATTTGAGAGTCTTGCAGAGATTGAAGTATTAAGTAACTTCTAGTTCTCCTTTCTTAGTTCATAAAGCAAATAATCTGCAAGTTCTTAGACTTTACTATGAATATTTATATATTGATGTAAAATATATGTAGGTTAAATGAATTTAATGCCCTTCTGCCATTCACCTGTATGGCCCACACCTATGGTATTGCAGGTTCCCCATGATTGTACATGCCTGACCCAGTAGATGTGTACATGTGCAAATGGGCACAGATAGGCCTAGGAAGGAGGAGATAAAAGGGCAGCATCACCCTGGGAAGAGTGCATGGGAAGAATGTGAAGAGGATACTGGGGGAGAAGGTGGAGCATGAGAAGGAGAACATGGATGGGAGAACATCAGAGAGGAAGGAGGAGGAGGATGCAAAAGAAATATGAAGAGAGTCCAGCTAAAGAGCTGGAAGATTCTGGGGCGGGGGGGGGCTTGGGGACTCACCTGCCTCCCAGTCCCCTGCCCTTGCTGCCTAGCCTGCCTGCTGTGGTACAGTTGACTCAGCCTCTCTGCCTGGTGGATTCATTTCTCTGGTATCCTGAGAGCATTAAAGTTGATGCAGCTCACCAAGGGTTCCAGCATTCTTCTTTACCTGCTAGAACCTATGATGAAACTTCCCTGGCTGGGAGGCTTGTGGTATAGTATATATATAAGCCCAGAGAGATGATTTACTTTGTTCATCATTATCCATTTCATAGATGCTGAGTGCCTTCTGTGTTTCAAGGGCTATCATTAGGACTCCTGCAGTGTATTTGTGCATAGTTACATGTATGTGTGTGCATGTGTTGGGGAGACTAGGTATCAACAACAAGTCAGTTTTGACCCATGGGATCAGGCTCATGGCTTCTGTGGATTAGTGATTGAGGAAGCACACAGCTGAAGCCTCTTCTCCTGAAGGCTTAACAAGGGTTGGGGGGCCCACTTCCAAGCTGGCATTCTCACTGGGTTGGCAAGTTGGTGTGGGCTGTTGGGCGGACATGGTAGCACCTCTCCACAATGATGCTTGCATGTGCTCATGGTAGCTGGCTTTTCTGAGTGTGAGTGATTAATGACATATGCATTATCTTTAATGACATAACCTTGTGAGTCACAAATGTCCTTTTTTTGCCTTATTTTATTGGGTCAGTCAGGAATCAGTGTGGAGATAGTGACAAGAACAGGAAGCAGTAAGTGAGGATCGCTAGGGACTATGTTGTGGAATGCTCTCCGCATGGTCTAAGTGGAAAATATGAATAATTATAACCTCTGTCTTAAATGTTATAAAAGAATAGAATTTAAGGGAACAAGAATAGAATTTAGGGGAGCAAGTTCGGGAGAAGTGAGAGAAGTGGTTCTACACTATGGAAAGCTGCATGGAGGACCCTCACATTACTAAAATGGACCTATCATATGACCCAATTCCATGGCTCGGTATGTATCCAAAGGACACAGAAATATTAATGTGTAATGAAACCTGCATTCCTGTTTATTGCAGCACTAAGATATGGAGACAAACTAAATGCACCAAAACTGATGGTAGATCAAGATGCTATGGTATCTACACTATGGAATACTACTCAGCAATCAACAAAGATAAGCTCATGTCATTGGCAGCAACATGGATGGAGCTGCCAGGAATTATGCTCTGTGGAATAGGTCAGAAGGAAAAAGAAAAATATCAGATGGTATCACTTGGAGGAGGAATATGGGGAAACTGGACAAGTGTCAAAATAGACAAAACTTGCAGACAAACTATCGAGCTGAGTCACACAACAGAGGAGGGAGAGAGAGTGGTCAAAATGGGAGGAAAGAGAGCAAAGGACTGTGGTGATGTTTCACAGGTGACGAGGTGGTAGAGATTTACAGGGACTATACCTAAGGGGAGAAATCAAATACTGCACACGAATGAATAACAACATAAGAAAATTACAAAGTTTAATAGTGGGAAATAAAGCATCAGTAAAGAGCTCAAAATAAAAAAGAATGTGATTCTGAAAGTAGAATTTAAGTTCAGGCAGGATGATGGAGTAGGTATGGTACAGGCTTGGAAGTAAGCTTGTGGGAAGAGTGTTTCAGGCGGAGGGAAGAACATTCTTTAAGTGACAGCTTGAATGACATTTCCTCCAAAACTCTAGTCCCAGGAGAAGCAGGACAAAAAAGAGATCTGTGTTTCAGTGAGTTGGGAAAATGCAGTAACTTCAGTTCTTGTGAGAGATTTATAAGTCTCACCATTAGACTTAAGTTTTGAGAAATTTTGTGGTAGTTACCTTTTGACAGTTTAGCCCTTAACTTATTTGAACTTGGTCAAATATGTTCTGTGGAACACATCTTGGGAAAATTCGAATGAAACAAACAGGCCACTTTCAATTGTGTCCATATCCATCTCAATAATTTATTTAGAGGGCAGGAAAGGGAAACAGGGGAATAAATCAAATTGATATCCTTCAATTTTCATGCTTCAAAGTAGACATTATAGAATTCACTCATTGACTTATTGTTTAGTGGATAGTCTTTCAGCTGCAAGGGATGAACTTTGATTCAAATAGGCTGGAGTAATAGAAGGGAAATAATCAGCCTATGTGACAGATAGATCAAGTTTGATATTTGGACCTGGCTGTATCCAGGTATTCAAACCAGATAATCAGAAATCAGTACTGACCTCATTCTCAGCCAGGGTCTCTCCAGTGGGTGGCTAAGAATCCCATAAGCATCTAGTTCACTGTATGCCAACTTGACAACCATGGGCAAGAATGATGACAGATTGTTCCTGATAAAACCTAATAATGGACAATAATCAGTCTGGTGTAGGTCACAGGCAAGGTCATGCAGTGATATGATTTGAGGACAGCTGACAGCTTTTACAGCCAAGAGATGGGTGGGGAGCCTTACCCTAAACCACATAGATTTATTTATTTTAACCCACCTGAGATTCTCCCACCACTTTATCACCCGTGAACCATCTTAATCTGATGTGCCCATCCTTCCCCCAATTTTACTCTCTCCCTCTCTTGCTCTATGCTTCAGTTCTATTCACAGTTTTCAATTTTCCTTGTCCATTTGTTTGTTTGTTTTCACTATATCCCTCCTATAAGTGAGGTCATTCATATTTCTTTTTTCTTTCTGGCCTGTTTCTGCTAACATGATTCCTATTAGCTCCATCCATGTTGCTGCAAATTATATAATTTTTTCTTTTCTTGATTGATGAATAATATTCCCTTGCATACATATACCACATCTTTTTGTACCATTCATCCATTTCAGGGCATTTGGGCTCTTGCCATATCCTGGAAATTGTAAATGGTGCTGCGATAAGCATCCGAGTACAGGTGTCCTTTTGAATGAGTATTTCTTAATCTTTTGGGTAGATTCCCAGTTGTGGGATCGCTGGATCAAATGGTAGTTAACCACATGAATTTAGACAGAGGTGGGCAGGAATAGTTCTTCCAATGGTAGAGCAGAAATCTTGGAAGAAGGGATCTAGGCAAATAAAAACGAAAGGTTTATATAGCTGGTCTCATTTATTGATGTTCGCTTACCAAGCATCAGTTTCTTGGCTATACAAGAGAACACAGAGACCAAAGTTAACTCTCCCTCTAAAGTACATGAATACCAAATTGTCGCCCAAGTTTGCTGTCAACTGGTGACTTCATTTCTGAACCGAATTCAAGATTTCCAATTAGGCGGAGAGTAGCTACAAATGACCACTTGACTCTCACAGAGAATAAGGACATTCTCCTGACAGCCTCCTTTCTGCAGTTTCTCAGTCTCCAAAGTTTCTGAGTCTTACAATGTTTGCATCAAGGGCCGCAAGAAGGATCTCCTTCGCTCACCCTGGATCAAAGGTTCCCCACTCTCTCCATATTAGAATCATCTGGAGAGATTAAAAGATACAAAGGCCCGGCTCCCGAGTTCATACAGTTTGACTTTCATGGCTTGAGCAGGGGCACCCTCAAAGTTTCCTAGTCTTCAGGATGTGCATTCAGGAGCAAGGACCCCCACTGTAAACACCAGCAGCTTCAGGGCAGAAACAGCCTTCTCACATGGAGCACAAACCTGCTGTGCAGAGGTGCCCAAGCTCTGTTCTTGAATGAATGAGTGAGAGCTGCGAACTAGCAAGAAGCAGTGAACTAGCAAGAAGCAGTGAGCGCCGTGTAAGCAGCCTAAGCCAGGTAGGCTCTGTAGCGATTCTAGCAGGTAAAGTACACTGGAGAGGTGGATCTTAGAGGCTTCGGTGCTCTCAGGGAACCAGGTAACAGCCCCATCAGGCAGGGAGGTTGGGTCAACTGTACGGCAAGTAGGAAGGCTAGACAGTAGGTGCAGGGGGGCTTGGAGATGGGTGAGTCTCCACCCCCCCCGGAATCTTACATGCTTTCTCTGGGTTCTCTCTGGCATTCTCTTCTCTCCCCACACCCCAGGGTGATGTCACCCTTTTATCCTTGTTCCCTAGACCCAATCATGCCCCCTTGCACATGCGCACACCCATTGAGCTGGGTCTGTACAGTCATGGGGAGGCACAATCCCGCAGGAACTGGCCATGGAAGCTGATCTTGGAAAAAGCCTGACCAGCTCATTTGCCCCACAGTGATCAATCTTGGTTATCCTTCTGCACTTACTGAAAATCAAGGGCAGGTTTCCTCGGACAGGAATGATTTGCTTCCGGAGAGTAGTGTGGAGGATTCCTGTGATTTCTCACCGCTCCGTGGTGAGGGAGGTTTTTTCCTTCTCCCCACTTGACTAATAAGGCTCTCAATCAGGGAGCACACAAATGATTTGCCCTGGGGCTCCGGGAGGAATAATGATGGGTTTGTGGGGGTCTCCGATGCAATTATAAGTAAGCTGATGGAAAAAGATTAAGACTGCAATTTGGAAACTTGAAAGATTAGTATGTACGAGATGTTCCAGACCCGAATTTGATTTCAACAACAGTTGACCAGCTCTAGATTCACATGACCTGCTGTTCAGCAGTTATTTGTGTGGGCGCTGCCTGGGGTCCCATCAGGCCCTGCCGACTGCCCCCATCCATGTGTTTCTCAGAAACATCCTGTGAGATGTAAGCGATTCCAGTTCTTCCTACACTGACAGGAGTCAGTGGTTCAGAAAACTGCTCTAAGAACTGTTTAGTCACCCCCCACCCCATTCTCAAAAGGTTGGCTTTGGGGTCCAGGTCTAATCATCACAGCAAAACGTACTGGTCCTCAAGCTGGGGAAGATATGTGTTTGGGTAGCCGTCCTTTCCTTGTTGCCATTGTCATGACAGATAAGGCTCATCAATCTGCCTAGGGTCTTCATTGGTTGTAGTAGTTACACAGGCAAGGCAGGGCCTGAGCCAGGGGGCTGGGAGGCAGGCAAGTAGGGAGCCACTCAACATCACCCCTCTCTTTCTCTGGGCTTTCTCTCGCTGGTACTCTCTTGTGCTACTCTTCTTCTCTGTGTTTACGTGCTCTCTCGTGCTCTCTGTGCCCCTCTAGCCCCTCTCTCCTAAGCCAAGGTGAGCATTCCTATACCTGCAGGTAACCGTGGGTCTCACAATCGTGGGGAAGATGCCATACTCCATGTGACTGATGAGGAAAAAGCCTGACTAACTCACTCACCACATAAAAAGCTTCCGTTAGCTCCCTTTGCTAGATTGCTCAGCTGCTTGAAGACTAACCTCACCTATTCCCGAGATGCTTGTTCCTCAGTGCCTCTGGAGCCACACTGCCAGACTTTGCCTCAATCCAGTCTGTAGTTGTGTGATATCTGGCAGCTCACTTTGCCTGTGTGAGTCTCAGTTTTCTTAACAGTCAAATAAGGACAAAACAGTATCTACTCCATCACTCAGTCCTTGGTATGGTATGGTAGCTTCCATCGTGTTATGTAATCACCATCTTGGAAGAATGGGGATAGAGCCACAAGTCAACTGAATACCATTGTATCACAGTCCCAGTAGAGCTTCTGGGCCTTTGCAGGTACCCAATTATAGTTATATTGATGCTGAAGTCATCAATATAAATAGTCCTATTCATTGGGCCTGATGCTGCAGATGGTAGTAGATGGTGCAGATGGTGGGATTAGTAAAAGCAACGCTGTCTTCTCAGGCAAGTTTTCCAAGATCTCAACCATCCAGCGGTATCCTTTTGGGACTGGTTAACTCTAGGTCCCCCCAAAAAACTATAAAAGATGCGGTGGCCATAAGCAAACTATGCATCTTTGATATAGCCTGTTTTCAATGTGAACTACCAACTGGGTGTGTATAGCATAGTCAGAAGGCAGGAAGAGCAATGGTAGTTAATAGGAAAGAAATTTGGATTCCCTCAGCTACTGTAGTGTACATTATAATATCCTAAATTCTGTGCAATCATTCAAACTGATTCTGGATCCCTTGTGAGTTACGCATCTACAGAAAGTAGTAATGACTCTGAGAACTTATGTCTACTCATCAGAGAGCCTCAATATTCAAAGAATTATTGATGTCAATAGGTTTTGAAGCTTTACCAAGTCTTGAGAACTTTCTTCTGACACAGATTCATGAGGTCTTGCGTCTTCTCATGATCCTTGTTTTTTTTCAGAGTGACCAGACAAAGGTTAAGACCCTTCATTGAGTTAGCAGATGTCACCCTCACAGGGCTAGGTGCTGTTGACCAAGTCCTATGCTTAGGAAATGTGGTGGAATGTCTGATACATAGAAGGCACCCGGTGAACACTTCACTTCCTCATAAAAATGAGTATGTCTCCCGGTAAGTGCCATCCCTGAATGTTTCATTTGTTTTCTCATTCATTTGAGCATTATTTCCCAAGTCCCACCACTCTCTTTATAAGTGTAGGCAAGTTGCTCAATCTCTCTGTTTCAGCTTCTCTGTTTCATCATAGATGTGAAAATAGGAATAATAAAGGCACCTTCCTGAGAGTTTTAGAGTGACTTTAATGAGATAACACACATGTCTAACACATAATAAGCACTCCCTAAGTGCTTTTGGCATTATTTATATGTTATGTTATTTAAGTATTAAGCACATTGAATGTGTCAACATATCATCATTGGCTAAGATGGATTCTAGAATGGAATTAAATAAACATGAAAGCAAGAAATGATTAGCAATTTTTGAGTACGCCCAATTCTTTGCTTAACAGTAGAATACTATCTCTGGAATGTTTAATATACACTCAAGATGGCATAAGACAAAATTGATCTATGTTGAATGGGGCAAGATTGGTGAAAGTATATATTAGTGGGTTAAAGCTGAACCCTATGGTTAAAATTAATAATTGGTAGGAGTCAGAACCACGGAGAGCTCCAGGAAGGGGCCACGGGTCCCAAGAGCTGAGGGCTGGCAGTCTCTCTGGAAAGTTCTACTCTTGCCCTATTCTTCCCTTCAACATTGATTTTTGTGCTTTTAATGGAGATTCTATGAAGGAAACAATCTTATAAAATATGCTTTTGCCCTTTATCTCGAGAGATGCTATATAACATTGTTCACCCAAGACTTATAACTTATTAGCGGAGGTGTGTCATAATAAATAAACGTATTCTGGAGATGTATTCAGGGAAGGTTTCTGTATGTCTTTGTTTCATTGATAATGGGAACTCTAGACTTTGATTGTGTTTTTTCTTAATGTCAGTTCCCCTGGGAGCTCATAACACAAATCTCAGTTTAAGCAGAACAAAGAGGCAGGACTTGATCACTAGAACCAGCAGAGAAATGTACATTGCTGCTCTTGAAAGTGCTTGGTAAATATTCAAGGACCACTATATTCTCTTTCCCTCCCAGATCCATTGATGCTTTTATCTCCTGTCATCCCTCACTATGATCATTGTGTTTTCCTAGTCGTGGTTTTTAAATTTCACATTTAACAATTTTATGTTATGTAGTTCTCATGAGTATCTTCAAATGTACTAGTGTCTTTCAGGAAAGAATTTGGACTCTAAAAAATTAAATAAACAAGCATATCTCTTCTAATAAGAGTGGGCAGTGAGGGAAATAATAAGGTCCAATACCAGGGAGTGTGAATGGGTGAGCAACAGAAGCAGCAAACTTCTCATGTGTGACAGAGTCCTCTTCAATTATTGCATTGATACCGGCATTCAAAATGTCTTGACTCTCATTTATGAATAAAAAATTCATAACCTGAATCTTTAATTTTCATTAAATCAAACCATTGGCATTTGATTCTTATTCTTAAAACTTTGGATTCTGTCTTTGCCTTTCCATTGATCCCCTGACACTGACCCATTTCCAACTCCTGGACCTCCAACAGTTAATATATATTGATCGTACATCTAATCTGCTGTCTTTGTCTGATTCCTACAGTTGACTCATTTGTGATTTTTACTTCCGAGCTTCATAAATATCTGTAGATAGCTTCTTGTGTAAGACTGGAATTCTTCCTTTTCTAAGACTCCATTCCTGGCCATGTCACTGCTGACTACTTGCTCAAATCCATTCCTTCATGGTGAAATGACAGCTTAAAAGAGAAAACCAGGTGATAACTGGTTAACTCAAGGGAATGCACTGGACAACTGGGAGTCCTGAGATCACCCCCAACAATGAGACTCTGTATTCATAGAGTAAAAAGCAAATACGAAATGTAACTTTGGTGTATCATCCATAGCAGATACGTAATGAAAATCATTGAAAATGTGTTGGACACTAACAGTTTTTTTCTCATTTGTTCTACCATGTCATAGGCATTTACAGTTGCACATTATGGGTGGGGAAGACTCAGTCCCAGAGACAACAACTGATTTATGCAGGAGCAACAGCAGTAGATGCTGGGAAGACCTTAGCACACAAGCACAGATGTTTTAGCTCCTCAGTCATGTTCTCATCATTGAGTTCATGGAGATATTTGAAGCAGAGGTATGTGGTATTCTGGGAGGGGTGGGAAGACCCAACTTGAGATTTTCTTAAGTATTGTACAGCTTCCTGAGAATGGATACCACTAAATGCCACAGTTAAAAGCAGGGAAAGTCTGCATAGCCCGAGGCTGAAAAAGCTTGCTTACAGAAAAAAAAATCTTGCTCTTCTTTAATTATGCCATTACACACAAAAAGGATAAGCATATATTATTACACTTTTACCTACACTGGCAATTAAGATTGTAATCTGGATGACTACCAGAGCTTGTAATGAGATTATATCCCCCTATTAAAAGCATGATCCAGTGGTGTAATAAAGAACATTTTAATTCTACTTAGTATGCTATTGGTCTTAGAAGGAGGTGCTAAAAGGCATTAAAGGTATCCTAAGTGAGGAAGATTCACACCAGTAGATTAAGAAGCTCAAAAGGTCCACAGTATTTATAATTGAAAACTTATTTCTTGATTTTTGCCTTTTTTCCCAACTCAGTTGTTACAGGTTTGTAAACTTTCATTGCCTGCCTTTTTCTTTACTTTTATTAGTATGTCCCTGAAAGGAAATACTGTAATTTTAAAAAATAATTGCTGGAACCAGGAGAGAAACATATTTCTTTTTTGTTGCTTTTGAAAGTGCTTGGTAAATTCTCTAAGCGCTTTTCAGGAAAGGTATCTTTGTCTGGGTTATTATTATAAGGTTATTATTGTCTGGGTCTATTTGAATCTTTATATCTTAAAGATAGCATATCAAAATACCCTTTTTGATTTTTTTAAACTGAAGATGTTCAATTGTTACCAAGATGCATTGATCTCAAAGCTTCATTGACACTGATCTTTTGTTGGAAGTCACATCTCATTTGATGCTTGAATTTCCTCTACAACATTTACTATAAGGAATATTTTTTTTGGTTCTGGTGGAAGCAAAGGATTCCATTTCAAAATGGCTGACTAAAGAGAAAAAGCTTTTTTTCCTCTAAGTTCTCAAATAATGTCAAACAATCTGAGGGATCGTTATGTACAAAGCCTTGAACATGCCTTGGGTTTTTCTCTTACTCTTTCACTTTCTATCTGCTTCTCTTCTCTCTGAATCTTGCTTTTTCTTTCACTCTCTCCTCTCCTTGTCTCTCCATCTGTCTCTGTTTCTTCTCCCAGTCTCTCTTTAATGCTAAATGCCCTACCCCAATACCACTCAGTTTTCCTGTGGGTTGCTGTCTCTCAAATTCAATTTCTCTTGATTGTAGCTGGTAAGGCCAGACTTTCTTTCTGTCACAGTTGCTCCATGACAGCAAATCTTCCTCATCATTCCTGTAGAACTCCTGATGAGGACCCTATTCGCTTGACTTGGATGACACACTCAGCTCAGTCTAAGTCACTCTGAGATTCTTCTCTGTATAGACCTGAGCCATAGGACCATTCTTGGGGCAGGAGCAGGAGGAGGACGCCAGTCTTATCTGAATCACATAGACTAGGAAGGAGGGAAGGTTTTCCAAAGACAGTCAGGAGTTTACTGAAAGAATTGAGATGAGAGGTAGGCATTCGACAGTTTAGATAATGCTTCTGACAGCTGTCCATCATCTCCCTGGTGGCGATCTGGAGAAGTTTACTGCCTCCTGTTGAACACTGTCAATTTTTGCACAGTGATGAATCTCCAAATATTCTTCTGTTGGAGTAAATTGTTTCTGAACTTCCAACCCTGGTCCTAGTTTTAAGCTTTAAGCTCCTAGTTTTAGCTCCTACAAAACAAACCTATGACTTTTTTTTTAGGGGAGTATTGATCCATGGTACCAAAGCTTGCCTCCCTCAAGCCTTTCTTTCCAAGCAAAAATTCTCTTGTGTTCTCAACACTTTCTCCTATTTTAAGGTAGTATCTGGATGCCTGTCTTTTCCCAACCTGTCAAAGTTATCCAGTCTTTAAAGGTCTTACAAGTCTATCTTCTAACAACCTTCACATAATCCTTTCTCTCCATTTCCATCACCTTGGCTTTAGTTCAGGATCTACCACCGTCAGAGATCAGGCGTGCCTTTAAAAGACATACTCTATAGAGAAAAACACAGCACAGCTCTTCTAACTCAGAAGTTGCCTCTCTTGTAGCCAGGTTTGGTGGTGCACACCTGTAATCCAAGCGCTGGGAGACAATAGGCCAGGAATTGCTTGCATTTACAGGTTTGAGATTATCCTGGGCAACATAGCAAGACCTGGTCTTAAAAAAGCAGCCATGCATGGTGGCGGGCACCTGTAATCCCAGCTATCTGGGAGGCAGAGTCTTCCTCTCTAGCTCTGAGTCCACGTGCATGGGACGTCACAGGTGCTCAGTCATGATTCTTGAATTATCGGAAAATGGAGTAGACCTGCTTCGTTGGCCCTGTTGACTCTGTCTGCTTTCTCTGCTCCCCCTCCCATGTTACTCTTGAGATGAGAGTCCCGAAAATGATGTTTCTAGACTGCTGTGATGAAGACAGCACAACAGACAAGGCTTAGCTCCCTCTTTTCAGATTTGCTGCCTTCATGAAAACCTCTTGAGATGAGACAAGTGCTTGTGTCAGAATCATCCTGTGGCTGCCTGTTAGTGAGACAATTATATGTTCAGATGTGAGTTTTGTTCTTTCACCTCATGTACTCTTAATGGTCATGATCTGTGCACGATTCGGGCATGATCTGTTCTGGTTGTTTCAGGATAGTTTTTTTTAGAACCCACTACATATTTTTGGGGAATGTTGATGTTGAGAATGGAAACATTTTAAATTTGGAAATAGATGTTTGTTCACAATTTAGAATATTACCTGTCTCTAGAGGATGGTCTTCAGATATTTTATGTTTTCTTTTATTGAAATACTTCTTGTTTTATAATGGTGGCTCTCAGTGTATGGTGGGACATTTTCACTCTCAGGGTACATTTGACAATATTTGTGGACAGTTTTAACTGTCAAATTGTGTGTGTGTGAGGGTGCTACTGGCCTCTAGTAGGTAGAATAATAATACGTTCTCTAGCCTCCCTTGCATCTCTTTCTCTCTCTATATATATATACCTATCTCTCTCTATATATACCTCTCTCTCTATATATATACATATACCTATCTAGTCATGTGACTTGGTCTAGTCAATGGGATGTAAGTTGAAGTATTATCTGGAAGCTTCCAGAAACTAAATAGATACTAAATAGGTATCTAACATAGATGCTTTGCTCCCATTTCTTTATGCATTTATTTCTGTTCACTTTTCATGCAGGCATGAAGGCTAGTTTGGAGGTGATCTTGGAACCAGAAGACCATTGAGTGGTGATAAACAAGACAGAAGAAACCTGGGTGCTAATATTTATGTGGAGTTAAGTTGCCACACACTTTACTCTCCACTTCTAGATATTCTGAGAGTTAGAAAAATAAGCTTCTATCTCATTTAGACCACTTTTTAAAATCTCTGAGCTGAGCTGATAATTCACGTTTTATGATGAAGAAAGTGATGCTCAGTGTCTATGATGATAAATGTTGGGAACATTCTCATTTCAATAGCAAGGCACTTGTGTGACTATCTCTTATTATTTCACTTACTCTAATTTCCCCTATTCTGCTTTAATTAAATTATGATTGTTCAGGGTCACCCTTCAACACAGTTTGACCCTGAAATCCTTTAACATGATGTAATTTGGTTCTAATTTTCAGGAAATTGTTCCTGGGCTTCTTTACTTTAAAAGTCAAGGAGCTGAAAGACTGGTAGGACAATAGGATAAAAATGTCCATTAGAGACCATGACAGTAAATTTTACTATCTTCATTTAATAGAATAATCCATTGTTTATCCAATCATCTTTTAATTAATTAGCAATTAAGGTTGCTAAGGATGTGAAGATGCCCATTAATAAAACTTGACAAATTACACTCATGGTCTGAGAAAGATGAGTTTCAGTCATCTCGCTCCCTTTTCAAAAGTCAAAATCAGTTACCTTTCCTATTATAGTCTATTGTTCACTGTTGCCAGCAATATTCAAAATGGCAAATAATTTGGACAGAGAACATAAGACCCATATCTTCATTCAAGCTATGCCATTGTGACCTTGAGGCCTTGAGTAATATGCTAATCTTAATTGCTAGGTAAGATGACATCCCAAATAACTGGGTAATCAAATGAGATAAATTGTTTTGTCTTAGGACAAAATCATATATGGGTACAATAACACAGACCTAAGAATTTTTTTCTCTAATGTCCTCATTTTGGAGATTGGTAAATAACAAACAGAAAACACAAAGAAAGAAAAGTACAGTGAATATCAAATATTCAACCAGCTGCTCTCCCAAATGGACCTATATTTTGGTTAAACTGCGTAGGTATAAATCCGTTTTCCATCTTATTTAAATAGCCTCTAAACTACATTCATCATAGACTAAGAATAGCAATTTGCTGTAACAAATGAGATTGAGGTGTATTCCATGGAATGTCAGCAGGATCCTCATGTGGGATGTGATGACCACAACACACTTCCTTTCTACCTACCATCTTTCATCAGCAATGTGAATCCTAATCCCATCACATTATGGCAACCATGATCCAGTTCTGGTCTAGACAAACTGGGGTCTCTGGTCCTCATCTTCCTGCCTTAAAAACAAACTTTCCCTCCAAGATCTTGATGTCTGTGCTTTTTTCTACAAATACAAAGCTTCTGCTCCCATCCAGTTTCAATCTGACTCTTGCTCTGAGGATTTCTGTTCTCATCTTTGTAAAAGTATTTGCCCTTTTTGTTGAAGTCTTTTAAGAATCTGGTAAATACTAAGAGTCACTGAGAGAATAAAATGAAAGTAGGTGGCTATGTAACTCTAAGTTTTTATTCATCTTATTTTATAGATGTGCCATTGTTTTACAATGCTATAAGCATTTCAGGAGTACAGTTTCACATATTAATAAATGTATACATCACACCACTCCCATCAGTAAAGTTCTAGTACCATTTGCCACTGTCCAATTAACCCCTCTGGTAATCTTCCTACTCCCCCTTTCCCTTCTCTGACATCATTTCGTTGTCAGAGTACTTGAGCTTTTGTTAGCTCAAGTTGATAAGTTGATTCTATTTTTTTTTGGGGGGGGGGCTGTTGTTTTGAGACTTGTTAGAGTGTGCCGATTGATACTGGACAAGGATCCTAGAGTTAGAGTAAATCACAATGCAGTTTGTACTAGTTGGTCATATGTTGAACAATGGAAATATTTTATAAAATACAGAAACTGGGTGTTTATTAATATTTTATTGCATTAATAATACTTTCTTTGTCTTGACTTAACACCAGTCTGTGGAAGGATGATCTCTCAATACTTGTATTACCTAAAAATATTCTCAGGTTAATCTCTCAATACTCGTAGTTCCTAAAAAGAGAGCATACAAACTTGTTAGAATGGTGAAACTACAAAGCACTAACAGCAAGTGTTGGCAGGATGTGGCATAATAGGAAACCTCTTTTTCTGCATTAGGGAATATGCATTGGTGTAGCCATTTGGGAAAATAGTTTGGCAGCTAATTAAAGACACACAGTCATACCATGTGATCAGTAATTATGCACTATGATATTTGCCTAAAGGAGTTGGAAACTTATGTCTACAGATAAAAACCTACACACCAAGGTCAGAACACTTGCATTCATTGTTGCCAAAACTTGAAACAATTAGGGCATCCTTTGATAAAAACTAAGGCTTGAGTAGACTATGGTATGTTTATCCATATACTGGAATAATATTTGGTGCTGAAAAGGAATTAGCTATCAAGCCAAAAAAAAAAAAAAAAACATGGAGAAGCAGTAAATGCATATTATGCATATTGCTTATGAAATAAGCCAGTCTCAAAAGGTGACAAGCCATATGATACTCTGGATAAGGCAAAGCTAAGAAGACAGGAAAAAGTTCAGTGATTGACAGAGTTTAGTGAGAACTGAATCAGCGGATCATGGAGGATTTTGGTGGCAGTGAAATTGTTCTGTCTGCTCCTGTAATGGTGGATATGTATCAATTTATAGTTTTTAAAACCCCAACAGTGAACCCTAATATAAACTATGGACCTGGGTGATAATGAGATGCCGTTTGGTCTCTTAATTCCAACACACATACCACCCTGGTATGGGAAGCTGACAGTGGGAGAAGCAAAGGCAAGTGCCACTATGGAGTTTAGAGTGACTCCTGGTATTGGCATTCATCTTTTTCTATGAACCTAAAACTGCTCTGATGAAAGTCTCTGTTATTTTCCAGAGAAGGAATTAATACCTCTTTGCCTGACAGTATTTGGTGTATTGTGTTAGTTATTTGGCTCACACATTCTCATTAAATCTCTCAACAGTTTAGAGCAACAGCCTAAAGAACTCGTACTCAGAAAGTTTGAGCACCTTGGCCAGGTCATAGAGAATATGTTCAATAGAAAAGAATGTGCTCCTGTTGGCCAAGACCATGTTTGACTTCCTGGGGCCTCTGAAGCTGGACAAAACATCCTAGCCTGCATTCTGCCTCCCCTCCCCCCCCCAGCAGTGTGAGTGGACCTCCTGCCATGGGCCAGTGGACCCACTGTCCTACATGGCTCAAGAACAGCAGCTGGAAACTGGTACTTTAGAAATCTTATAAAAATCAGCCTGGCACCTTGCCTTCCTCATTACTGCACCTGGAGTAATTATAATAGCCCTTTGTCTGTGGAAACGGACATCAAAGGTCCTGACAAAGAGTATCTCTGGTGGGAACTATGATTATCCCCATTTTATGGCTGGAGAAACTGAGGAACAGATTCGTTAAGTGGCTTGCCCAAGGTCAGCTGGTGAGTCAGGCAATTGAGTCTACCTCAGTTGGAATCCCAGGATACATGTAAACCTTTGCCCCTCATCTTGCTCTTGGTTCAAAACACTTGCCATGTTCATTAGACCAATATAACTGTTGCCTGGGTAAAAATTAAGGGATTAAACCAAATGATAGCATCTGTATCATTGTGGGTCAGAGACAGAAGGTCCTGTCTCTCTGGGAAATAGGTCACTGAAGCTTCTGGTGTAGGGAAGGAAATCACCTCTGATCTCAAAGTCCTCAGCTACATGATTGGCAACCATTTTTATCCCACCCAAAGGTTCAAGCGTGCCGGCCACTTAGGGGACTTAGGTAGTTTTGCCTTTTTCTGAAACTCTGCCTTTGAAGCATACTGCATTGCACACCACTATGGGGAGAGGAAGAAGCAAATAGGAAGATAGTTTTTGTGTCAGAATATCTGTAAGAAGATGGTGATATAAGATTGAACTGATTTTACCATCTTTAGTCACGATCTGAAGTTGAGGGGACAGTATGACTTGGTCTGCTTGGAATTTACATATCTGGACTTCAGTGAAGCTTGTATCTGTTGAGTGACTTGATGTGTTAATGAGTCACTCATGAATAATTCCAGTGTTTTGGTCCCAAACAGGTTATATGTTGGAAGCTTTTCTTTACCTCAATGCTCTATACCATCTTTTCCCTGAACTTCTGTTGCCAGCAGGAGTATTCCTGCAAAATCAGTCTCATGTAGTCCTGGGCTAAGCAACAGGAACAGGACAGTCACAGTCAACCTATGAAACCTGGAGTCTTCCATGGTGTCCTTGGGAGGAAGTTGGAAAAGAGTCACCTGAATCTCCCCAGCTATGAGATCCCAGGTGGCAATCTATGTTTGTTGCCAACATATTAGTTAGATACCCTTCACCCACTCTGCCTGCAAAATTCTGTGCATCCCTTAAATTTTATCTCCTCCATCGTCTTTGCTTCAAGGGAGAATTAGATCCTTCCCTCTTCCAGGGAGGGATCTCTCCTTGAGTCCTGTGGCGCTTTGTTTGTAACTTTGGTGTGACTGCATCCTGCCATTTCTATTCACATCTTGTCTCTACCAGAAGACGGTCAACTCCTGGTGTGACATGCCCATGACAGCTGAGCATACTTGGTCAATAACCCATGCAGCATGTAAGTTACTGACTAAAAACCACCTGGGAAGCCCACGGTGCTAACATCATCCAGCTCTGCCCTATGCTACTCATCTTCTATCTGAAGTTTTTTGTCCCCGTACTATTCAAGGTTTACATCAGGACTCAGTGTGTCATTGGGGATTTACAGCAAGATGAGTACCAGAAAAGGATTATTTAAAGAATGTGTGAAAAAATGTGAAACCCACAGGAACAATCCAGTATCCTGAGCTAGGTTAGTGGGGCAGTGTGATCCCCTGGCCTCAGTGCTTGAGGTCTGGAAGTGGTTCCAGGACCAGCAGAGAGAGGACATCCTGGAACAGGAGCTATGACCTTAAATTGGGGGTGCGGTCTGTCCTTGACCACAAACCTGACTACACTGTCTCCCTCATCCTGATTTCTTGTCACCTGGCAGCCAAAGGGAGGGGGAGAGTTTATGGAGATCAGTCTCCTGGGTTGAGAGCGGACAGGCAGAGAAGATAGGGGGTGGTGGTGGTTTGGCACAGAGATGATACCCAGCACATTACCTAACCATGTGAGTCCCACTGATGATACCTCTCTAGATGCTACACTTTGGAGGTAAGTTAGTTGAGGTGCACATCCTCAGGCAAATTAATGGAGCTGCTGTCTCAGCTGCTGTCTCAGAGTTTCTTCCTCTCTAAAATGCAGATGAACTCCATAGGGCCCAAAGGTTTGTAGGGATGCTGTGAAGATGATTTGCGAAAATATGTGTACAGTGCCTAGGAGAGTGACAACACACAGTAGGCATTCACATTCAGGAGATAGTCACACAGTAAGTAGTCACACAATTTGTGTTCACAAGTCACCACCTTTGACACGCATGACTTATTCTACTTCCTCCTTTTTGCCATGGTAAGTCATTCTGCAGTGAATATTTCCCCATATTTGGATTTCATTGTACGTAGTATTGTGGGTATGCTAAAGAGAATTGTATCACTGGACTCACCAGGAATAGAGGTGAAATCTATTTCACAGCCAAGTGCCTCTGTTTTTTCCTCCCATGTCATCCCAGAAGGGTCTGACCTCAATGGAATCAGACCTATTGTATAGTTACTCCTTTGATTTTGGGAGTGAGAAACTCTTAATCTTTATTCTCTGAATATCTGCGGTTTTTTCCCAAGGGAAAAAGGAACCGATGTGAAAATTTTGTTTTGAAATTCCAGAATATAAGCATGCATGGCTGCCTATTTAAACAGTTAAGTTCTTTTCTTCTATCTGTTCACTTTTTCATATAACAAACCCTCTAACACACACAAACGCATAGACCACTGGGGCAGGAATTCTACATGATCACACAGGGGGAGATTGGGTTAGTGGTTTGCCTAGAGTAATATGGTCGCCAAATTATAATATTTATCTCAGTGTTCCTTCTATTTCTCCTGTTTTATGCTATGGCCAGCATGGAAAATGCCAGAAATTATTAACCTACATGTAATAAATGTAGAATTAAATGTATTTACCTAGCACTGAAAAATCCAGCATAGCCTTAACGTCTGGCTGCACATAAATCATTCCTTAAACTAGAGAGTCTTCTCTCTGTGGGCCCATTGTATTTAGAAACCACATTTCATTAGGTTCTTCAAAGTCCTGTTCATTTAACAGCTTTCTTCCATTCTAATATCTCCTGTCTAATAGTCCTGATGCTTTGATGAGAGACATCATGGAAATGTGGAGCAATAAAAAGTGGTCACTCAAGTCTCCAGTTCCAGGGGATCAGCTACACATTACATGTCAAAATTTGCATTTTTTGACAGTGCAGCCTCTATCTGGTTCTACTCATTTTCTACTTGGTTGTTTATCATTTTAAACAATTTTGATTTATAGGAAATATATGCCTATGCTTGATGCTTTATCTTATAGGCTAAATATATGCCTATGCTTGATATCTTTATTGCTTTGTTCTCATAACCTTCTTCATTACATCTTTGGATGAATGGAATTCTTAACTTCTACATAATATAGTGAAATTTGTCAATATTTTCTTTGAAGTATTGTGATTAATAATACTTCCTTACCCCAAAATACTTCCTTAGACCCAAACTGTGAAAACCTACTCCTGTCATCTCCTAAACCTTTTATACTTTGGTTGTTTCCATCTCAATCTTCATTCCATGGCAACTGACATTTGATGAATGGTCACTGATCATTCCAGTGTTTATGAATAACTCTCACTATAACATAATTTCTTAAATGGCTTATACGTTCTGTGCTGATCACAATCACAACTCTGTGATTGTGTGACATTTCCATTTGTGTGTCACAGTTACACAAATGTGACTTACATAAATGTGCAACTGGTCCAGACAACACACTGTTGTAAACCAGTGCTCCTTCAATAAGCACAATAAAAAGAGTTTACATTATTGTATGTCTGTTTGTGTGCTCTCAATTTTCCTTCCTTTTGGCTGGTTTTCTTGTCTTTTTGTTAGTTTCTGTCTCTTTTGTTAGTTTTGTGCCTCCTTGATTTATTTACTAACCTTTATAATTCTTTCTTTCTTTCTAACAAAGGATGTTTCATAAGTTTGTTCTCTACCCCCAGAAGTATCTGAGATTCCTGGGCTTCTTTTTTTAATACAAATTTTTGAACCATTTTATCCAGTTTTATGAGAAAATATGTTAGGAATTTTGGTGAAAAAACATTACATCTTTACATCAATTTGGAGAGAATTTACATTTTTAGGATAATGATTTTTACTTAGAATATTATCTAGCTCACCATTTACATAGACTTTCTTTAATGTTTTTCCATTAAGTTTTATAATATCTGTAAAAGGCATCACATTTTTGTTAATGATTGTGTACATTACATTTTATAATACTTTTGTAAACATATCTCCTTAGAATAATGTTTTCTCTCTATTTTTTTTCTGGAAAATTGTTTTACATTTTTTAAAGTCTTTCAGTCTCTCTCCTTTATTGATTAATAAATCCTCACCAACACTTCAATAATTTCACAATAAGGAATGATTTAATTTCAAGCCATATATTTGCATGTAAACAACCAGTTTATAGTGTATTTTGTGGAGGATAAATAAAAGAATGTTTTCTCTTTGATAAACAAATGACTATACTCTCCCCAAAGTAATGCACTGAAGTCCTAATCACTTCACTTATGTGGGGGTCATAGGGTTAGTGAGGAGGCAAAAACATTTACATGAAGGTTTAGGGAATGATCTAATTTTAGTGGGATTGGGGGCCTTAAAAGGAAAGGGAAATCTCCTTCTTCCCCTCCCTTCCTTCCATCCCCCCCTTCTTCCACCTTTCTCCTATCCCTCCCATCTCCTCCCCCTCTTTCCTCCTTTCCACCCCTACCTCTTCCCCTCTTCCTTCCCCTGTTCCCTCTCCTTTCACCCCTCCTCCCCCTTCTCTTCCTGTGTGTGCCCAGGAAAGACCATGTGAAACACAGCAAGAAAGTGACTGTTTGCAAGGCAATAGGAGGGTTTTCACCATAATGCAACCATGATCACGCCCTCCCCAGCTTCAGACTTCCAGCCTCCAGACTCGTAGGCAATCCATTTCAGTTGTTGGGTGGGTGTTTTACTGTGGCATTGGAACCCAGTAAGTCATTCGATATTTGCATCTATTTTTCCCACTTGATGGCATGTTTTCCACCTCTCCTGTTTTTGTTTTTTTTCACAGAATCATTTGTCATTGATTCAATTAATTTTTCTTCTCTTTCTCTTTTTTTCTCCATTTATTCAGCAGCTATCTGTTGTATGACAATGGTTTTCATAGTTACACAGATCCTTGAACACTCACACTAAGCTAGCAAATTTCAAATTTAGTATCTTTACTATGCCCTCAGATATCATGAAAATGCTTAACACTTAATTATTTCCAAACCCACCCTTCTGCTATTGATGCCTGGATCTTCATTCTCTTGTCTCCAACTGTTCTCCAAACACGTGTTTGCTTTCATTCCCTCCCCTCCCCTTTTCCTCTTCCTCTTTGCTGTTCTAGAAATAATAGTGTGATGAACATGCCCACAGAGAAGTCTTCATCTGTCTATGGCGTTTCTGTAGTGTAGATTTCTAGGGTTTGAAGTACTAAATCACAGTTCATAGATACTTTTGAAGCTTTTAATAGAACTGATAACAGGCATTCCAGAAAGCTCATATATGCACTTTCTGGTCACCTGTGCCAGACCGAGGCCATCACAGGATGTCCTCAGTCTGAAAATCATGTCCATTTGCTAGTGATTCATGCTGTCATCTGCATCTTTGTTTATAGTATTGTGGGTTAGCAGAACACTATTTTGATTGTATACATATCAAAAACTTTAAATTCCTCTTTTCTGCAATGTTCTTTCATCCCTTTGGCAATTTTACTTTTCTCGTTTTAGGAGTCTATAAAAACTTCCTATATATGAAGATGATTTTTTGCAGGCTTTCATTAGAATTGGCCTGTATCATGTATGAAGTTAACAGACCAAATCCTTTATCATTATTTTCATTTGACAAAACTTCCTGAGCACTTCCAGTCTGCTAGTCAAAGGATCTGGAGAAAAATCTTAAATAGCTGGAAGACAACTATCCCCTCAAATATTTCTTTCAGTACATGATATTCATCTCTCAGTGTTTTTGCTTTTATTGTTTAGAGTCTATCCTATCTGTCTAAATTATGAATATGGAACTTTCCTTGTGGTCCAAGCTCTCAGGTAGCTATAGAAACATAATAACATGCAATATATTGGAAACATACTATATACTCTGATTAGCATTTAGAATACATCGCTTCATTTTATAACAATGCAGGGAACATTGCAGGGATCCTCCTTTATAAATGAGAAGATGAAGTGTAGAAAGGCTTAGCAGGTGACCTAAGTTCCCACAGGGAGTGGGCTGAACCTGCCTACATGCCTGCCTACATGACCCAACCTCTCCATTAAACAGGACTTCCCCTGAATGTCAGTGTGGCCTTCTGGTCTTCATGCTCTGTGGTAACCTGATTCTGTTCCTTCTGTTATGGCTTTTTAGGATTTCACGAACAAAAATAGGAAGCTGCCCTCCTTGGTGAAGTGATGCCATTAGCAGAGAGGCCCATCAGGAAGGGGGGTTTTTTGTACTGTCTCCACAACATCCGTCCCACAACAATTCTTTCCCTATCAGCCACTTCCTAATCCTTTTATTCTAAGGTGAAGAAGATAACGTTCAAGTTTTGGGAACTGAGAGAACAACACAGTCCTCTCCACGGTGGGATTCCAGATCAGGAAGTTATCTTTCTTTCCATCCTGAATAACTCCACTATCTCTCCTCCTGCTTGATGAATCTGCCGGCTGCACAGAGCGTGCTTGGAGAGGGTCCAGGCTGGGGAATGTGGGACATGGCACAGATGCAGGCACAAGTGTCCCAGGGCCAGGGATCAAGTTAGGGGATTAATATCCCAGGGTTTTTCCTGTGCCGTCATCCTTGTCACCAGTCCAGTTGCTTTCCCCCCAAGGCCTTGAGGGTAATGACTGTGAGTGATAATCTTGGCTTGAATGGGGGAGGAGGTTACTGACACCTTTTCCACCAGCCCCCTGTTCTTATAGGAAAGGAGGAGTTGGAAGCTCAGCTAAGAGCCACATCATTGAGTCCTTCATGCCTCTCCTGCACCCAGGTCTTTCCTGGATGCTGTTGATGGCTCCCTGGATCTTTGGAACCCTAGTTCTTTCAGTAGCATAAGCAAACTTTTTATATCCTATCTTACTCTTTCACCTCACTTCTTTTCA
The DNA here is from genome assembly GCA_004024945.1 of Uropsilus gracilis. Lineage (NCBI taxonomy): Eukaryota > Metazoa > Chordata > Mammalia > Eulipotyphla > Talpidae > Uropsilus > Uropsilus gracilis. The sequence goes on from PVHY01009690.1 coordinate 31,687, forward strand.
TATCTACCATCAGATCCTGGATGCTAAACCACATTAGATTTTAAAAAATAATTTATATATATTTCACATTTTTGTATTTCCCAGGGTTCACTCACCACTTGCGCTCCCTGATCATTCCCACACTCTCTGATCCCCCCCCCCAGTGTGTACTTTAGTTTGGTTGTTAGCTTGTTTTGATTTTTCCTCCTGGCCTTTCGTTTGTTTTTCCTTTGTCCCATATTAGTGAAACCATTTGGATTCTGTCTTTTTATTTCTGACTTGTTTCTGCTAATATGATTTCTTCTAGGCACATCCATGTTATTATGAATTTGTCAAATGTGTCATTTTTAATTGAAGAGTAATATTCCCTTGTGTATATGTACCACATCTTTTTCATCCATTCATCCGTTTTGGGACATTTGGGTTGTTTCCATGTTCTGACAATTAGAGAGAGTGTTGCAAGAAACATCCGAGTACAGGTGTCCCTTTGTATAAGTATTGAGGTCGCCTTTGGGTAGATTCCCAGAAGAGCTATTGCTGGGTCAAATGGTAGTTCCATTTTCATTAGTTTGAGGGTCCTCCACACTGATTTCCATAGTGGCTGGACCAGTTTACATTCCCACCAGCAGTATTAGAGTGTTTCTTTCTCTCCACATCCACACCAGCACTTGTTGCCCCCCCCCTTTTTTTTTAATGTGGGCCATTCTTACTGGTGTAAGGTGTAAACCACATCAGATCTGACATGCACGTTCTCTCTTTCCTCACCATGGTGAACTTTTCCTCTTTGTGAGAGACCCCTTCTCTTGCGCTCCCACTTCCTCAGCAGAGTTGGCATCTCCTTCATTGGTAGTCTGTGAACTTCTGAAAGTGATTGGGGCCTATTTGCACATCAACTTGCAATGAGTGAGAGCTTCCCTCCACTCATTTCTGAATTTCCTTTCACAAAAAGTCACTCAGGATATCTTGTCTCTGTTCGTCAAATGGTTGAATTGTCCCCCAAAATTGCAAGGCATGTTTAGTTATAGTAACACACAATTTTGCCCCATTATTTCACTTGATTCTCTATGACAGCCTTAGGGGGAGGGGACTATTTCTTCTTTGGCCATGCACCAAGACCAGAGAGGTGACCAGCCTTGATGTCCCAGGCTGGGACACAGCTCCAAGTCTCAGTGAACCCAGGTGCACAGAACTTCCTCTGCTGACAAAACATATGTGATGAATCTTACTTGACAGCTAAATCATTGTTGGAAGAGGGGAATTCCGTGGCTTGGAATTATTGGGACACAGAGAGTCCTTGCTTTTGACCCATTGAATGGACCCTCACTGTGGACAGAAAACAGCTCAAACTCCTCAGCTTGGCTTTCTAAACTCTGGCTCTAGACTCTGAGCTTGCCTTCAAACTCTGGCCGCCATCTTTCCACCCTCCTTCACTACACACCAGCGGTTGGCCAACATTTTCTACAAAGGCTGGGCAATTACTGTCTCAGTCTTCGTGGGTCTGAAGAGCTAACAAGAAGGCAGCTGTAGATGTGATGGGAAGTGCTGCATCTGACTAAGTACCTCACCTGCTTAGCTCTGATATCAACTATTCCTGAAAGAGCGTGGTGCTGTTGTGTTTCTCTCTTGTCCTCAGTTAATTTTCCTCCTCTATCTCCCTCTCTTCCATCTCCTTTCCTTCCTGTCTTCCTTCTACCTCTTTTTAAATATGTGCTCTTTTTAAATATATCCATCCCGGTATGTGTCCTTCCACCTATTGCTGCTTCTGGACAAAATACAAAAGGGGGACTCAGCAAAAGGCCTTGTAGTGTCTGGTCTTGAGTTGGATCCCTGATCCCAACTCAGTCTTCACACACTGTTTTCTTCTGGGGCCTTGACCTCCCTTCGAAACCCTGGCTCATTTCTTTTTCAGTTTTCAACACTTTCTGACTGATGACTCTAAAATGGATGAGTCAGCCCATCTTCCTAGTGAAGATTCTGAATCTTTGAAGATTCAACCTTGTTTAGCTCTGCTGTTTCTGGTCACTGGGACTGGGTCTCAGTGTTCTGGGGTCTGGCTGTAGAACTCTAACTTTGGTTCCATCTTCCTCACCTTTTAGGAGTCACATGTGGAATGAAGAACAAAATGAGACAGAAGAGATTGATAGTGATCCGTGAGGCCAGCCCACAGAACAGGGATCCTGGGAAGCATGTCCAAGTCCAACTTTAATGAAGTTGTGAAGCCCCTTATATACCTCAGCAAAAAATGTTGCAATGATATAATGAGGAAGTAGCAAAGTGTACATGACATATAACAGGGAGGATGTGGGGATGTGTGATAACAGGAGAATTTACCTGTGGGGGCAACAGTCATTACTAGAGTAGGTCATATGTCTCTTGGGACATTCCAAAGAGGTTAGGAGCTTGGTGATAGGTGAGAGATGTGCTGTTGGCCACCCTCTAGTGCACCAGAGGGGACCTGAGAGATAGGAGGTGTTCCTCTTATCTGAAGCTCCATCTCTCTACCTGCTTCCATGTTCCACATCCACCATCTTCTAGCAGCTGGTGCCTGACTGTAATGGGCTTGTGAGCTGAACCGGACATGCTGTGGCTGGTCCTGTGTCTGAAGTCTGGCAGATAAGGAGATTCAATAGACATGGTCTGTGCTCTTGAAAAGCCCAATCTAGCAGAGCTTTGCCCAAAGAGAGATTCTCTTGCCTGTCTGGTCCTGGTGACCACTGCTGTCTGCTGGATGGAAATGCATGACTTGTATGGCAAGGATGAGTCTCTATCAGGACTTGGTGACTCTCTGTAGCGCTGCCTGCCCGTAAAGCCTGTTGCCAACATGGACAGAACTGTGGACACAGTAGACAAAGGTGTGTCCCGTGCCCAGATATGCAGCCCTGGCTGCCTGTGAGTCAAGCTGATAAAAAGCCAGGTCCCCAAGGGAGAGAGACCCCAGGAAGGAGCCTGAAGTCCTTAGAATCAGTGACAAAGTGTGACGAAGGGCAGCTGCATTCTTGGTAGAATTTGCTGTTTCTACTTCATGGACTGCACTTGATGGACCTGACAGCCCTTCTACTTCCACTTCCTTCACCTCCTTAAGACACTTGTGTTTGAACTTCAAAGCTGCCTTCGATGTGAGAACCCAGATGGAGCAAGCCTAGGTGATGTGAGGCGGTGGCTCGTGCTCTCACTATCCCGGGGACCTCGCGCCAGTAGACTCGGCTGCTTTTCCATGGGAAGGTTCTCCCGTTGCGCTTTGCTCTGGAGCACCGGGCCAGCACCCTGCGGTTTCCTCAGTGGAAGTCTATCCGAAGACACCCTATTATTTTTAGTCACAACATGGTCGTATGGAAAATAGTCCTGGACAAAAAAAATCAAGAGGAGGAGAAAGTTAAAAAAAAATGGAAAAAGACAAAATCTTCTCAGCTGCAGACCCACCAGCCCCCTGACAGCTGTGTGCCCTGGGGCAAGCTATACCCCCTTTCTGGCTCTTCGAGAGAGCAAAGTACTCCTGATGATAGCAAACTCACAGGGTCTGAGTGAATACTGAAGAATGTTACATAATAAGAATGACTTCTGAGCTGTAAAGCGCTTTTCAGATTTTATCAACCTTCACTCATGTTTTGATTTTTATTGAAAACAGGTATAAATCACAATGGGTTTTATTTTTCTTCTCCAGGAAGTGGATCTCAGCTACCCCGTCCTCACGGTATATTCTTTCTCTGAGCTGATGAAAAGATAAAGCTCCATTTTTTTTGAACTTGGACATAATGCTTCTTTTGTTATTTCTATATTCATGCATTTCACGCATAGGATGAGGTCCCAGCGGGTATCGGCGTGTCTTTCCTTTGCTTTTGGCTGATGCTGTCTGGTGCAGAAAGCAGGCACTTTGCGTTATTGAGTTAAGCCACATTTCCATTGCTGCCCCTGCTTGAACTAATAAAGAATATGTAACTCTGAGAAAATTCATTAATTGGAGTCTTGTTTATTCTACTATTATCAACCACCACAGTCCATTTGTTTAAACTCAGTGCTCCACAGTTTACATTGGCCATTAAGACGTCTCAATGAGATGTGGTTGTTTACAGCACTTTGCAAGAATCTGTGAATTTTCCATGCTAAGGAAACCACAGGATGAGATTCAAACAAAAGGAAGTTTGTCCAAGACTATGGGTGCATGGTCTAGACTGGTGGTTCTCAATCTAAGCCACTGACTCCTCCACATCTCTCAAACTCCCTTGCAATGAGGGCAGTCATGTGACTGAGGTATGGTCAATGGGAGGTATCCGGCCACAGAAATGGTCTGCACCAGTACTAGACTTGCCCATCAAACCTGTATGAACCTGCTAACTTTCTCTATTTAGTCTTGATTGATTGAAGGGGGTTCAGGAGAAGACTTCAAGGAGACTCTTTTTCTGGAGAGTCAGGTTGTAAATATTTAAGGTTCTGTTGACCATATGATCTTTGTTGTAGTTACTCACACTGAAATCAGCCATGGTTGACATAAACACATGAGCATGACTATGTTCCAATAAAACTTTATTGATAAAAACAGGCAACGGCTGAATTTGGCTTACAAGTCCTACTTTGCTGTCCAGGATGCTGGGGTCTGGGATTTATGAGCTGCCACATCAAAGTCTTCTTTGCAAACACCTAATTGAACTGGGATGTGAAAAACAATCTTTACTTTGTGAAGCTGCAGAAATGTTTGAATGGTTAATTAAAACAACTGATACTAATTACCATGACTAATGCTAGAGCATTCTAGAATTCTTTCTTTCCCTACATCCTAGTTCAATTCATTACCAATTCTACTAGTTTAATCTTAAAAAATACTCCCCATTTTTTTCTATATTCCTCTTCTCATTGTTCAAATGGACACCTCTGTCATCTACCATCACTTTGGCTGCCATCACCCCTGCCTTAAGGGGCATTTCCAGTGCAGCTTTGGAACCACAGATAGAGAAATGGAAAAATAGGTGTTCCAAGCCCAATAGTGATGAGCAAGTCTCTCTCTGAGTCTCAGCTGAGTTGTACCTTCCTTTGAAATGTCCCCTTCTCGAGGCATAGTGTTAAGTTGGTTTAAACATGGCTTTGGTGTAAAAAAAAATCTGAGATTAATAGTAGCCCTGCCACCTATAACTGTTCTTGACATTACCTCCATTTCTGCATATGTTCATAAAGGTAATGGCCCCTTCCTCCCTGATAGCCACAGGCGTGAGATGTGTTTGTGAGTCCCTTTTTGCTATTGTGGCATCCTCCCATTACTAGTCAGGTGTTGGGAGCCAAGTGCTATCTTGCCCCCTAGGATATATTTGGCAGTGTTGTGACATCTTTGATTGTCACAACAATGGGATAGTCTCCAATATCTAGTTTATAGAGCCCTGGGATGCTGCTGAGTATGAACAATCTGATGCAACCAAGAACTATCATTGTCACTGGTGTACTGGTTGAGAAACTGATTTAAGGAGATTTATGCAAAGTGGTAAAAATTCACTCGCCCTGGATATTTATTTTCAAGTCACAGAATTTAAAAGATTTCTAAAGTTGAGGTTCTTTAAATAAAGTCTGTGCTGCCTGATTATTCACAGACTGCTACTCTCCCTAACCCCAACTCCTTGGTATATATATTTGTGAAGCTGCAGAAATGTTTGGATGGTTAGTTAAAACAACTGATATCAATTACCATGACTAATGCTACAGAATTCCAGAATTCTCTCTTTTCCTCTATCCTAGTTCAAATCATTACCAATTCTACTAATTTAATCTTAATATATATGTATATAATATATATGTATATATTATTAGGTGATCTTCTACAGAAGTATGACATGTAGACTCAGTCTCCTTCTACTTCCCAATGGAGCCTAGCTCTCTGTGGAGCTCTGTCTTTGCTGAATTTCCCTGGGTTTAATGCTGAACAGTCTTACTCTGTCCATGTACACACAGGAGAGCTGAGTTACAAATGCTTGACTTACACATATTCTGTATAGTGAGGGTGTTTCACGCCCGTGGGACAGGAAGTGCAGTCTTGAAGGTACTTAGTTTCATTCTTGCTAAGAATCTTAAGCTTCTCCCGATCCCTGAGGTTTCTTGGTTGGCATCCTTTTGTGGCTGTTCTCTGGGGCTATGAGTGGATGACTAGAGGTAGAGTTTGTTGCCTCTTTTCTCTTGTAATATTTGAGAAGAAGACTTTATTTTAACTGAATATGTTATGTATTTATTACTTAGTGTAGCCCAAAGATGGTAGAAGAGAGAAAGATTCCTGGGTACAGGGTGGAATACATGATCTGTCTACCAGTCTGGTCAGGGAGAAACATGCATCCAATGTTGGACACCACATCAAGTCAGAAACTGGTGAGGAAATGGAGTATTTGATTAGGAGCAATGGGTCGGAAAGCCACAGAAGAAGACAAGGGAGATAGAAAGGAAAGTGATACAACTCTATTGGGTATATCTCTTCCTCACCATAGTCTACCCTGCTGCATATCTTTAAATACATTAAGGGTTAAAAACCCATAAAAGAAAGTGGTAGATTTCTTGTATTAGTCTATTATAAGTCTCATCTAAATGGTTTCTATAATAAAACACCACTGACTAGCTGACTTATAAGCAAAAAGTTTATTCTCACAGCTTTGTAGACTAGAAGGTTAACATCAGGATGTACACACACCTGGGATCTGGTGAAAACCATCTTCTGAGTTCTGGACTATTGACTTCTCACTATGTCCTCACATGGTAGATAGGGACAAGGAATCCCATTTGTTTATGAGGGCACTGATCTCATTCATTAGGACTTTGCCCTTTTGACCTTGTCATCTCTCAAGTTTCCAATCCCCAATACTGTAGTTTCACTGGCCATTAGAATTTCAGCATGTGAATTTTTGGGAACAGTGAAGTTCAGACCATTGCACTCCTCAGTGTTGTCTTTAACCATGACTTGAGATGCTCTTTGGTGATGTTTGGTCAATTCCCACTTCGCTCTCACCTTGACCAGGTTCCAGGTTTCTACAGCTCTGAATTCAGCCAGATGAACATTACATCTGGCCCTTTCAACACTGAAATCTAAATTTCCCTAAAGATCCACAGCTAGCTTTATTTTCTAAGTCTTCTTCCATTTAGTTGCCTCCACTAGCAATCCTCACTCATCATGATACTCTCTGAACCTAAAGAGGCTTCAGTTGGCCAGCATGTTGATGAGGAACCTCAAGAGAGATTGAGAATACAGACACCCCCCCCCATCAGGCAGACAATAGCAGTTTCTTATTTCAAAGTAGGAAGTTGAGGTTTAAAGAAATAGTGTCATTGTCCATATTCATTCATCTACTGAGTGAAGATTTGAACTTCAAACTGTCGGACTCCTCCAACAGTTTTGCATCCACTGCCTGAAAAAAGCCATGTGAAAGTTCAAGTCCATGAAACCACTGAGGATGAGACTGGAAAGACTCCAGCTACGAACACAGATGGTGAGCCAAGCTTGTTCGGATAGTGTGAACAGGAGGTGGGATTATCTTTCAAAGGTCCTGGATATGTGGCTCATCCCTCTCCAGAGGGACAGTTAAAGTCCTTGCAAGACCCCAATCCAGGAACAACAGGGGCTGAAGATGAAGTGAATCATGAGGGAGAGGAAAGTTATCAAAGGAAAGTCTCAGGTAGCAGTGCCAGATTGGTCAGAGAATTACCTTGGGTGTGTGGGCCGTGTGCTTCAAACAAGTGTTGGGCATGTGAGATTTCATCTCCAAGTACACTGGTAGACCCAAGACTTACTAGCTTCCTCTCCACTTGTGTATACTGTCATAAAATTATTATGGACTATTTTATTTGTAACCGCTGCTCACCTCTGTCATAGCTTTGCCATTTACAGCCTAAGTGCATAACTGAAAATGGTGCTGAGGAAAACAACAAACTGGGATCATGAACTCAGGTAAGCTGCTTCTCACTCCAGTTCCTCTCTCTGAGCTTTGCAGTGTTTATGGATAAGCTGGATGACCATATTTTTATTGTGCATGCTTAGCTACTTATGACAGGAAAACAGGGAACTATTAATGATTATTCCAGGACACTTGGTCTCCCTGGAATAAGTAATTTTGGTAAACATGCTTATCTAGTGTAAAGCATTCTCAGATTAGGAGCAGTGTGATTAGAATTAAGGAAGCAGATTGTAGCGGCAGGTATATGGAACATTAGCAAGAGTGACAGTTGACAGATGAGCAGTGTTAAAGTGACAAACACTGAACAAAGCAGATGCAAGAACCCAGAGATGGGGGCCTGTCATGGAGTGGAATGCTGGTCTGTGTTTCGATGTAGTGTGAAAAATAATAGTTATAAAGTTGCATCATTAAGTTCAAGTGAAATCATGAGCACATCTTCTTAAGGGGGCAAGGAGGTGTTCTAGGTAATTAAGAAGTCTTTAAAACACTTTAAGTGAGTGGTGCAGCCTCCATAGAAAAGAGTATGGAAGGGCCTCAAAGAGATAAAAATAGAAAAGCCATATGATCCAGCAATTCCATTCTTAGGTATTTATTCAAAGAATATGGAAGCACTAATTCAAAAATATATATGTACTAGTATGTTGGTGGGGGCACTATTTATGATAACCATGGCATGAAAATTACTCAAATGTCCAAGGACGGATGAGTGAATAAGACTAAGGTTATATTCAGTGGAATATTACTCAACTGTGTAAAAATAAAATGATAAACTCTTGCAGCTACATGGATATATGAGATGATTACGCTAAGTGAAACAAGTCAGAAGGAGAAAAAACAAATACAGAATGATTTTACTCTTATGTCAAATATAAACAATCAAAGCAAGTGAGCAAAGCAAACATAGTAGAAACAGCTCTTTAACTCTGATAACCTAAGAGATATCATAAGGTCAATTTCGTAGTGGTGTATGGTACTAAGACGTTGGTGGTGGGTGTGGCATGACGTATATTGAAGTTTGAAGTTGATTCCTGAAACCCCTATAGTATCATAAAGCAATGATCTATCTTATTAAAATGAGTATTTAAAGATATGATAAGCTTTAAACCCTTATGATTCGATAAGAACAAAATGCTGACCAATAAAATTAACTTAAGATGAATATAACCCAAATTTTAGCACAATATGGGGTGAGGGGGGTGTCAGTGAATGTCTGTGTAACAATAAATTGATTCATGCAACCCAGTCAATAATTTATGATTTGGTCTTTCCATTTGCCAAGATTAGTTCTGGTGAGTTTTATCATTTGCCCTGACATGGTTATTTATTTACTTATTCATATTTATTTTTAATGTATTTTTACAATGGTGTAGTTTCTCCATGTTTCTCCCATCACTTTATCCACATGAACCATGGCCATTTCCCCTTGTGTTCCTCTCTCCCCTGTTCCATCCCCTTCCTTCTCCCTTTTTTGCTGTGTGTTTCATTTCTATAGGCAACTTGTTACTTTTTACTATTTTTTGTCCTTTTGTTTTATTTCTCTATATTTGTCATACAAATGAGACATACGTTATTTATTTTTTTTTTTGGTTGTTTAACACTGACAGCTAACTCTGGCTGACAAAGGCAGAGAATTTAGGGTAATAAGCTAGATCTAAGGTATTTAGGGCTCAGAGCAAGAGGAAGGCATGTAGCATGTGGCTTCATAGACCTTAGAATATGATGTTGGCATCTACACTCATTGTGACCTCACCAATCTTCTGTGACAGGCTGTATGGAGAACAACAACAAGGTGTGTGTGGGGGGGTGTCACTCTTGCAGTGATGCTACACAAATCTGTCCGGATGGATGGAATCCTACCCCTCTCTGGTCTTGTGCTCCTCTGATCCTAACTTTGGGCATCATTTCATCTCTCATGTCCTGTCTCCGCTGGTTGCCCCTGTTTGCACTTACATTCAAGGTCAGGTCCCGGTTGTATCCACTTTATGCCTGCACGCGCTGGTGACATGACTGGGGACCAGGTTCCAGGGCTAAGGGGAGAGGTGGGGGCTCTCATGGGAGTTCCCACATCCAACTGGCCCAGACACCAATATGTTCCTCATGATGCCAGCTCTTCAGTTATTGCACCAGGTGCTGTTTTTTTTTCATTGTTTTTCTAGTTAAAAGTTAGCAAGAAATCACGGTAGAGAATTTGGAAAATTCAGAAACAACCAGAATAGGGCAGAAAAAAAAAAGGTTTCCCTTTTCCTGTGGTCCAAGCAAATCCATCTGTATTTTGCTTATTTCTTATTTCTTATTTCTTGGTTGAAAAACTTTCCTTCCTTTGGGCTAGTTTTATGGAGCTGAGCTGATACTGTATGCCAACTTTCAATCCTGCCTTTCTCTACCTTCTTTTGTGCCACAAGTCCTTTGTCATCAGATTAAACATCCCTGGGGACCCATTCCTTTATTCTCCAGACACATGCGGTTGATACCACACGGAGAGGACTCAGAGCTAACCAGGGGGATGTGGTCTTTCTCCTCAAGGAATCTTGAGCTGGCAACAATAGGAAACATCTTCATAAGTCCATTTTTTGTTGTTGCTTTCATTTTTGTGAAGGTTTTCTTTTCAAATGCCGTTAGGATCTTCACAAAGTGCATGCTGGGCATCCACTTCAGGGATGCTGGTATCTTAAGACTGAGCAGGAATCACTAAGCTCTGTTTCCCTCTGAAGACACAAACACAGAAAATGACCAGGATAGTGATGATGTGAACTTGAATCTCCGTCTCTCATTCTCAGCCAAGTTGCCATTTCTTTTTCTTTAAATAATTATTCCTTGAGCCACCACTGTGTAGAAAGTGTGTGGGTCAAGTCTAAGGTTTCAGCTGTCAGAACTGCAAAGAACCTGGATAATAAGCTCATTCTTGCCAAGGCGTTGGTTGACAACACTTTAAGCCTCAGGGGGCTTCCGGTTTCAGAGCTTTCCCCACCCACAAAGTCAAGACTCCCTCCAATCCGTAATGTTCTTTGACTCATATGCCCACTGATTTTATCCTTACCCAAACCAGTGTATAGTTTGGAGTCTGGGTTCACATGTCAAAGTAAACCCAGGATTCACTGCATAACTCACCATGGAGATGTCTTGCTCAGCCTGTCTCCTCTTTTCTAGAACAAACATGAGGATGAAAACTTCTTAGTTTTGTCGTGAAAATTAGATGTAATGACACAGGAAGTGTTTAGCACACTCCACTCTCTGGGATGTTTCCAAACACTCAAAAACAATGATCATCGTGAAGTGAGCAATCTTGGATTTGAAAGGACCTGTTTCTTCTGTATGATTTTAGGAGGTGGTGGGTTTTATCATTCCCCTTTAATATCTGAAGGAATTACAAAACATAAAGATGAAGCAACTGGCTCCAACAGAAACTAGACCTGTTTGGGGCATGATTCCAATGCAGGGAGTGGGTTTCACAGGCTGACAGCAGAGATGGCAGCATCCTGTTCCACCCTGCAAGTCCAGGGAATGTGGGGAAGCAGGGTCTTGTGGTCCACTAGAGCTCCCTCCAGGAGTGCCTAGCTCCATCAGAGCAAGGGCTTAATTCCAGGGTGGTCCCTGCAATCATGGGCTCTCTTGGCAAAGGCAGGTTTCAGGGAGAGAGATGGGGATTGTCCCCCCAGGACAGAGAGTCTTCTGTAGTGCACTTAGGAATACGTTGTACACAAATAACTGAGGCTGTGTCAGCAGATGAATAACTGCTTAGATCGTCGTCTTCTGTGGGACTGAGATGTGGTAACAGTTATGGGGAGAGAGTAAGGGTGCCCAGGACAAAATCTGCCTTTTCCTCCCAGCCCCAAATGGCCACCAGGACAGAGGCGCCTGGGCAAAACAATCTCAGCTGGGGACCATGCCCAGGATGTTAGGTTGGTGACCAGTCATATTACCAGGATCTCTAATTGACGTGGTTGGTCTCTGTTGCTATGGGTTTGGGTCTATCACTCCTGCCAGCTGAGCAGATGAAGTGTCAGAAGGAGCCTCCCTGAGAAAGGACAGTGTGTGTGTGCTGCTGCTGTTAGGTTGAGCTTTTTCTCTTGTGCCTCCTGTGACTTCCGGAACAGGCACAGGGCTCTTCTGCATGTGTGGTCAAAGCAGAGTTTTCAACAACTGTCTTCATTCAGCACATTCCTTCCCCATTCATGCAGCTGTGTCTGTACTCAGTTCAACAGGCTTCCCATTCCCACCCTGATGATGCTCTGAGCTTCACGAAGCTTTTTCGTCCCAGGGGAGTTTTCTGAAGGGTGGAGTGGGTCCTAGGAAGCTGGTGAAGAACCGGTCTTCAACGAGTTAACAGGAGTCAAGGGGTTTCCACTAAGTCAAAGCGTTATTTACCATCTACACACATCTGGTGTTTATCCCTCTGCCGGACCCAGAGAGTCAGAGAGGACACCGTCGAGGCCTTCCTGTTCTCCCCTAGCTCTCTTCCCTCTGAGCAGGAGACCAAAAAATGGAGAAAGAGACTATGTTTGTCCAGACCAGCAGAGAGATGGTGAGAACAGCCAGTGGAGGCCTATAATCCTAGTTTAGAACCAAAAAAGACTTCCTGGAAGAGGAGATGCTTTCATCCTAGCAACCAACATCCCCTGTATTCACTCAGCAAATATTTATTAAACTCCTACCATGTCAAGTTTGGGGCCAGATACAGAGCAGCAAATACATCAGGTAAGATTCCTTGCCTTCATTAATATCTATTAGAATCTGGAGAAAACACAGAAGGAAGAAAGAGGCGGTGAGAGGGTGATGTGGAAATAGCAGTTAGTGAATATAATAGGCGACAAGATAGAATCCTCTCCTGCAGATGTGCAGGGAACCCCAACAACTTACAATCAATATTGTGGATGGACAAGCAGGAGGATCTAACCCTAGATTTCTGACATGTAAACAGGTGAAGGCAGTCCAGTAGATGAGATTAGAGACTTCACCCTCTTATTCCCTGTACTTCCTCCTATATTTAGAGCATTGTCCAGTGCCCAATAGGTGGTTAGTACATACTTGTTGACCATTTAATGTTCTAGACTAGAACCCTACTCTCTGAATGGATGCTGGGAGTTCCAAATCCCATAGAGAGTGAGGCAAAGCATTGTTTAATCATGAATGAACCTCAAGGATGCCAAAGAATTCTACTTGATCTCAGCCACATGGCTGACAATCTCCATTCCCAGCTAAAGTGCCAGAAAATGCCAGATGCCAGAGTAGATTTTTAGAGTTCCCAGCTGATCTTTACAATGAAAGCTGATGAATGGGGTTGTGAGTAAATTTCTAGGTTGTCTCTAGAGTCAAGAACATTCAATAAATGGGGAAAAATGGGGCACTGATGTCATTTCATTCAGCAAACATTTTTGGAGAACATGCCAGATGCCATTGGATAGCCTTCCCCAAAACCTCCACTCTCTGGGGACCTGGACCTCTCTACCCCTTCCCTAGGGAACAAACTCACCCCTTCATCTATACTGCTTCTGTGCTTTGTGCGTTTTGAGCTCTGCCGTAATTATAGCTCTATTGTATCTATCTACCCTTATACAGTGCATCTCTCCAGTGTGGGTTCTCAACATCTTCACGTTTGGTTCTTCAGTACTTGGGAAAAGCTGGTGACATTGAGACTAGGATTCTCCCTTAGCTCATACACCAGACAGGCATCCAAGCTGTGATGTGACAGGACCTTGAAGAGGACTTCTGGAGCATGATGGGACTAGGAGTAGAACATGATGGGGTTTGCCTAGTTTGAAGATTGCAGAGGCATCTTTTGAGTTGGGATATAACTAGGATTTTACTGGGAAGAAAAGATGTTGTAAAAGGAGTTTATGGAGAAGTGGTGTGCTTGTTGCTTTCCTGCTGGGTGGAGTCCTGTAGGTTGAAAGGGTATTGTTTGCAGCATCATGCTAGAAGCTGCAGACTGGAAGGAAATGTCACATATTATTTTCCATGATTTTTGATGACCCATTTTACAGGTGGGACTGTGGCTGGGAAAGGGGGGAATGCATGGTGGAGGCAGAACTGGCTGCAAATTGCTGATTTTTGCTCTACCCACAAATGTAGCTGCCTCCTATTCCCTCTGTTCTCTCGCCAGATGTAGTCTTGGAGCTTCCTGCAGGCTGGGAGAGGATTTCCTTTTGGATTATGTTCAAATGGGTCAGACATGTTGCTTCCTTATTGGCTGCTGTTGAAGAGTAGCCAGCTGGGCTCTTGAGTTTCCAAGATATATCTAAACAGCAAAAAAAGACCTAGTCTCCCTTGATAATAAAGATAACCTCTCTGTTTCTTTCCTTCTCTCTCCCTCTCCCTCTGTCACTCTTTGCCCCCTCTCTCTACCTCTCTCTATTGCTCTGTGTCTTTTTAGCTTCCCTCACTTCCGCTCTCCCCTACCACATGTTTACATTAAGATTAGATAATCTGAGGCTGCGAGGCTGAGAACAGGATCTCAGTGTGTGGTTATAGAGTCACAGAGGAGGTAATTGAGAGAACTGAGTCTTCTAGATCTGATTTTCAAGGCAGAGTTGCTCCTTCCCCAAATATAGATCTGTGGCACACACACATATACACACACCCATACACATATAATATGCTGCATCTGAGTTAGGGCCAGGATTACTCTTGGAAAGGGAATTAATATGCAAATAAAAATGCAAATTAAATTATGCAAACAAATTTGAAAATCAGCTAGCAAGAAATTATTTAGCATGCCTTGACCGCTTCTCTTTGTAGAGGTATTCCATTACACAAAGCAGCATGAGCAAGGATCCTTGATTCCTAACAAACTGCAAGTAAGAATTTTTATTTCAATTCTGTATTTGTAAGTGTCACTGCCAGTTCTCTCTTCCAGCAACAAGGCAAGGAGAGGAAGCTTTATTTGCTGGGGCTCACTATTTTCCAGGCTTTGGTCCAGGTACTTGGCAATTATTATCTAATTCAACACTCATCACAACACACTGAGGAGTGTTCAGTTATCACTGTGGTAAAGACGAGGAAACACAATCTCAGAGATGCTAATGACCATTTCCAAGGTCTCTTGGCCACGTAGAGGCAGATTGGAAATATTGCTTGTGACTTGATTTGAGATGAGGTGATCTGACCCTTATTTCTCTTTCCCATGTCTGGTTTTTCTTCCATGCTTTGCAGACACCTCTCCTCTCTTCCACTCAATGCTTCTGCGACCCCTATTAGCTTTGGAGGCTACTTCTTTTGTCCACATGAAGGAAAGAGACACATTTGCCAAAGAAGATGAAAGAAACTTCTCTTTCCCAGAAGCTCTAACAAGTGTCTCATTGACTCTGTTTGGCTCAGGATTCAGTGGCTAAAACCCATGATGGAAAATTGGAAAGGAGGACGGTCTTGTTTGGGAAGCAGAAGTCTGTTAGAAAGAGGAAGGGAGGAATGCCTATTGTGTATAAGACCTCAGGTATCTGCTGCAGCAGATTTGGACAATATCAATAGTGGGAATACATTCAGGGAAATGAATGAAAAACAGAAGGCTGACAAGAGTAATTAGTTTTGCTAGAGTGACACTCTATAAATCCTCAGTGGCATATTTAAACAAATGTGAATAAATTTATCCACTTTTGCTAATGTATCAGGTTTTCATGTTGCAAGCTGTTTTCATCACACTGACTTGACTGGAGTCTCACAGTGTCACTGGGAAATAGGTTTTATATCCTCATTTTACATGATAAGAGCGAATAAAGTTTTCAGAGATGAAGTTAGAAAGTGGGGTGATAGAGACTCAAATTGAGGTCTTCAGCCTGTTTCTTTGGTCTTTTCACCAACATAATGACTCTCAAGTTCAAATGCTAGAATTGTTTTCCAGTCAGTTCAGAACTGTTACAGCCGGACAATCATAAAATAATCCAGTTTCAACGCACCCTGGCCCTTCTTTCCCCAAGAGTGTCTGGGTGTGTGAGAACCAGTGTGAGGAGTTGTGGGAGCACAAATTCTGTTCAGAACACCTGGGTCCTCGCTGAAGCACCTGTTGGCACCTCCTAGGGGCAAGCACCTATCAGTCAGGATTGCCTTTCCTCATCTGGGAAAGCATATGTGATCATATCCTCTCGCACATTTTTTTTTCAACAAATAAGTAGACCAAAAAGAAGAAAGAGTTCAGTGAAGTGTCTGGTGCTGCACAGACATACAATGAAAAGTTGAAATTTATAATGTTTGTCTCTGTGTGTTGGGGTGAGGGGGTTCCAAGATGGCGGTCATCTGGAGTCAGTTGTGAAAATCTCAGACACACTAATGAGGGTGTTCCCAGGGTGACACTTTGACTAACTCTGAGAAGCAATGACTGGGGGAAAGTAAGGCTCCTCCTGTTCTGTGGCTAAGCCATATGAGCTAACTGAGATGGTAAATCCATACATGGCCTCCCAGCTGAATGCTGAGCACCTCCAGTTTGAATTGGAAGCACAAATTCAACATCATCTGGAAGAAAGGGCCTGGGAAAATTGGGAGCTCCCATCCCAGTGGGAAGCCTTCCTGACCTACCTCTCAGAACTCTAATCATCAGACCATTGACTGTGAAGGATCTCTTCTTCTCTGCCTCATTGACTGAAGAGAGCGAGCCTGTGGGGCAAGACGGGGTGCATTTGCACAGTTAATGGCAGAGATCCTTATGCCATAACTTCACATGATCTTCACTGATGTTCAGGGAAGGTTTTCCTCAGTACTTTCAACCCTGGCTGTCCCTCATTTACAGATGAAAAGATGAAGTTCAAGGAGACAGAATATTTTATCTTAAACACTACATGCCAGAGACTTTGGATTCCAGAGTCCTTCTCAGTCTTGACCTCTCTGTCTAGTATAGCTCCAAGGTCCCTTAATATTGAACTTCAAGGCATGGCTTTCCCTCTATGGGACGAAGACCCATACAACCGTGTCTTGAGCTAAAGTTCCTTCCCTGAATGTCTTTCTTGGGGAGGTGTGTTCCAACTTTCTTGGGTCTATTGTTTTCAGGCACAGAGAAAATTGGCAAGCAGTCCTTCCTCCCTAAGAAGAAAAGGAAGCACACACCCAATCCCTGTCTCTGGAATGAGAAAGCAAGATGGTTTCTGGTCAGCAGCTACTTTGAGCAGAAGTTACCGGGATGGAAAGAGATTGTCTCAGTGCAGACTGTGACTCTCGAAAAATTTTAATTTAGAAGAAACCTAATTACTCATGTATGCTTGGTACAATATCCCTCTTTTCCTCAGCACATGCGTGCATATATGTGGGTGTATACACATATGCACACACCCTCACACACATTCAAACACACACACACATACACACACCCTAAGCTAACAATGATTTAAAAATCCTTTGGAAAAGACAGTTAATTGACTCTAAAAATACCTCCATCAACAAAAGCAGCGGCACACTTCTCCAGGTTTCTGAGAAGTCAGCAGGAAGTCTTGCCACCAATTCTCAGTTGCAAAGTAAACCTTTATTTCAGTACAACATGTTTTATAGGGTCATAAAAAGAGGAGGAAAGTCAATAGCCCTATCTAGTATCAACGGAACCAAGAAAATACTGATTCTGTATTGTTTGAAGGGCAAGGGGATAGGAATACTTACTTTTAATAAAGGACATGGAGACCTTAGTAGGCTGATTTCTGGTTTTGCTCAGGAAAACTGAGTAACCATACTGAAATTTATGTGACAGACTCTTTTGCCCATAGGTGGAGAAACCCTAGGAACCAGGACAAAATTTCTTTGCTGTTTTGTGGTGACTCAATCCTCCAGTTCATCTCAGCTGCCGAACCTTGAGATTCATTAATTGAACCAATATTTATTTATGCAAGGCTGATTCCCAGACCCTGCTGGTTTGGTCTGAATAGTAAAAGAAAACCAGGCTCAGGCAGTATTTCTGTCAACAGGGCCCCAAGTTTGACTTGTGGGTACCACCCAGATATGCCTTGATAGATCCACTTCCTCATCACCCGTCCAACATGGCCCTGACTCAAGAACATCACTATGACCTCTGGAATCAGTTCCCTGCCTCCATTCTCTTTGGGTGGGTAGAGAGAGCTTCCAGAAAGGAACATGGGATCGTGATCTTGCTTCTCGCTTGAGCCCATTCCAGGACCCTTGCTGCCCACAGAATAAAACACAAGTTCCTATGCAACCATGTGGGACAGCTGGTACCCCACTTACTGTCTCTTCTGCCTCATGACTTCCCCCACATTCTCCTGTCCTCTCCATTGCTACCCTTTTGATCTCCCTTAGCTGTAGAAAGTGTTCTCTCTCTGGCTTCAAGCCTTGGCATATGTCTCTTCTGAGGTGAGGCTCATGCTGTACATGTACAGGTTATGCATGGATGAATGTTAAATGGTCAATGGGGAAAAATTGGTGATTGAAATCACATCTGTGTGGTGAGGAATGGGCAAATGACGCTCTGCTTTTCAGATGATTTTAAGTCAACCTTTTTTCGTCCTTTCAGAATGTTTCTGGGCACAGTAACTAGGGAGGCAGCTGAGTTTGTGCACAGATAATTTCAGGGCCTTCGTAAAGTTGATGATACTATTTACTACTTTTAAAGGTGAAAATTCCATAAATTTCACATCAGAATAGCAGCTTAAAACCGAGATAGTCCCAAGCAAATGGGAAAACATGGCATCAGAATTGATTTCTGCTCTCTCTTTCTCTTTCTCCCTCTTCCCCCCCCCCCCCACCCTCCATCTCTCTCCATCTTTCTTTGATGACTTTCTCAGGCTGATCCAAAAGGTTGCTGATCATCTCCCCCAATGACTCCTAGATTGCTGTGGCCACAGTGAGAGATGCTTTGATTGGCCAGGCCTGGGTCACATGTCCCTCTGAGGAATCACCGCACCTGTAGGGCAGGGCTGAGAGTGGATGGGGTGGGGGTGTTTCTCAAATTGGAAAGCAGGTGCTTTGTAACCCACTCCAAGGAAAACAATAAATGGGTAAACACTTTCTTTGCAATAGTCACAGATCAGTGGGTAAGAAATACCAAAGGTTATGATCAAATTAAAAAAGCAACATTGCACATTTGGACAACGTCTACAAAACTGGAGAGGAGAGTCTTCTATTCCAAAGAAAATGTTGCAACCTTACATCAAAAAGTTAGCAGCTGTGAATGATAAGGGAAATTGGGCTTCAAGCATGTAGGGACTCTACTGAATTTGCATTTTTCTGCAAATCTGAATCTGAACTAAAATAAAAATAGTTAAAAAATAGCAGCCAATGGGGAAAAATGTGTCTTATTGTGACAATGAAAGGCCTATCACACAACTGTCAGAAAGACAGACAAAATTATGCGCCTTGTATAGGAAAGAGAGAGAGACTCCACTCCTATTAGTGGCAATAAACAAAACAGACATTTCTATAGGGGGCAGTAGAAATTGAAAGAACTTTAAAAATTCAACTCCATTTACTGGAGTATTTAGAAAATACTCTCTATTTATTCTCTACTGTCAGATAAGACAACATCTGAACCTGGGACTTCCTCATCCTTTAGATGTACTTGTTCATCAGTGTGCTAAAGTGAGCGGCACTGTATCTTGTCATTTTAACATTTGCTTATTACATACACTGATGAGTATAAAAGTGAGTTAAGGTATTTATGGGACTTTAGTTCATGTCTTGGAAAGGCTTGATAAAGAAGACAAGTTGTTCATAGAATTGAATCAGGTGTGACTGAAACAACTGTATATGATTGGGGAAAAAGCATATGAATCTTCACAGACTTGGAATTCAGGTATGTAAAGGTATTGTTCACTGTATGACTTTCCCGAGGAAAGATGGACAAAGAATAATGGGTATATTTGACTCCAGAAACAAGATTCCCCTTCAATCCTTGGACCCATAAGGGAAAAGACTGGCAAATAAAACATGCAAAAGATGTTTACTCTTAAATGATCGGTGACTAAGAGACTGAGCATTTACATATCTTCAGCTAAAACATGTTCACCCACCTCAACAATTTATTCAATTAGCAGTCAACTGTTGAGGTCATTAATACTGAATAAAATCATTCTATTTTATGTGTAAATTGTAATGAATAAAAAAACCCTAGTTATTGGTTTCTTTCAAGAACCCTTCTAGATATGATATATTTGAGCATAAATTTGAATATATATTTGAAATCTATATCTATATCTGAATGTAGTGAACCTAAATAGCAACATGTTGCCTCTCATGGTATAAAGCAGAACTTTAGAGGGATGTGGAGATTGATTTTGGAAACAGTAACTTTTCAGATTTGTTTATTGTTTCCCCATCATTAATATCTGGGAAATGTATTGGTTTACAAATGTGCCAGGTGAAATGAGGAAATAGTTTATTTGAGCTGATGCATGCTTCAGATATTTGGAACTTCACAAATATCCCACCACTTTTGTAGTTTAGAACTTCCTGCCATAGGTTTGTTCTAGACTACAGCCTCCTATGTCCAAAATTTGTTTAATGAATCATTCACTCAGCAGCTCATCCATTAGGGAATCCTCTTCTTTTATTCCTTTGCCCTCTACTAATAATTGTCTGAGGCTTGCCTCCTCTCTCACCACCAATTAGACGTTCTTAAGTGATATTTACTTCTTTTAAGATAGGTCTGGATTTGCAATACACTGGCAAGACAATTTCCTGTATTCATAGTGTTTGTTTTGTTTCCAGGTGTTTTCATATACATCATCTCCTCTGAACCACATAACAAACCTCTTCCCTTTTAACTGAGAAAACTGAAACTCAACAAGCGGAAGTAATTTGTTTGAATTCCTTAATTAGTGATGTGATATTTGGATGAGGAACTTCTGATTTAAAACCCAGAGTCCATTTCTGAAACATCAACCCATACATACAAGAGTCCAGGCTTATTAGTTCCTCCAGGATTATTCATTTCCCACAAATCTTTTATTACCTTTTGTTAATTTCTTTAACAAACAATTTATCGAGCATTGATTGTATCCGAGGCAATTGGTTAAACATAGAGGTATACTGTGAACGCAGAAGCACTATGCTGGGCTTCGGGGATCAGATGTGACTACACACACACACAAAAAGACTGCTTACACACTTGAAATTCATTCTTGAAATTCCCGATACGGGCTTTCTGCAGTCATCCCACACAGCACGCAAAGCTCAGAGAAGCATAAATCCCCACTTAGCAGCCTGCCATTGGTTAACTGCACAATGATCAGTGAGCAATGTGAGGGTGTGAACACGTGCTCCTGATAATTGCCAGCATCGCCCATGGAGTGAGCGTGTATTTATTTACCACATTATTATGGCAAAAAATGTGTGTGATTTTGCGGGTAACTATGTAATTAACTTGTACCTCCTGTGTTATTTTAGCTGGAACAGCATCTGGTGACTTCTAAAGAGCTATCAGCAACAACACAGAAGGGCCCGTGTTTCTGTCCACGAGAACACTCGTATGCCAAGCATATTTATGGCTGATTATTTCTGAGTCAACTGTTGGTGGTGATTCCAATTTATTATGGGCTAGCACCAGAGAATACGTGCTTTGATATAAAACATCACTTCTTCCTCCCCTCGTTCTGTATGAGTGTTTCCCACTGACTATATTACTCTCATTCAAATATCTGCGGGGTTTGTTCAACATAAAGTAGTAGCCATATCTATCCCTTATAGACATCATAAACTGTGAGGTTTACCATGCAGCTTTATAAATGTGTAACATGGCCAGACTGGAATGGAGATGTTTGTAGCTCCTATTTCTTAATAGCTTCTCATTTACGTGTCTGAGTGACTGAATCATTCTTATCATTCTTTTAATTTATATTTTAATGCAGTATTACTATCATAGAGAACATTGGAAAGTAAAGAATAAAAATTTAATTCACTCCTCACTCAGTTTTACTAACTCAACACCCATTAGATTTGGTCTATTTCCTTTCACTCTTTTTTGTTTATTTGGTTTTGTGCACTTGTGGTTAAATAGCTGTAATCACAATAGGCAGAAAATTTGATAATGTTTTTCTGTGCTGAATGTTACACATTTATTTTCTTGTGTTTCAATATATTATGAAAAGCCCTTTGAAATGAAATGGAGAGGTATCTTCACCTATTTCTCTGGCTAGTATGGCTTTAAACTATAGACCATATGAGAAAGCAACTCTGAAAGGAATAGAAAAGAAGATCAGATAGGGATCTCAGAACTCACTGAATGACAAGGCATGAGTTTGCTGGATCTTCTTTTTGCCTCAAATATCCCAAGTTGGGTGCTGGAGAAGGTGGTATCCTAGGTATGCCAATGTATTCAGTCAGAAAGAGCCCCAAGGAAGGCTTGCTCCCCAATCAGAGTGCCAGGTAAAGACAGTCTAGCAGCAGAGACCTTTAGACACTGACCTCCAGATGCCACAGGAAGAACACAGCCCATACCATCTACTTTTCACCAAAGCTTCATGGGGGGAATGGGCTTCCACCAAACAGAGCAGTCTCAGCGGAGGCCAGGGAGTCTGTATGCCCAGCAGCTTGAGCAGGGATAAAGCCCTCCCTCACCCCCATTTCTGGACTTCTAGTCAGTAGCAGAATGGGTACCTGCTTCTCTCTAGACTTCATATCTGAGGAAGCCTGCCCAATGGCATATTTAAATAAGACACAAAACTAGTAATCTCAAGATATTCAGGATTTAACTACCAAAAATTACTGGTCACTTAAAGATTGAGGAAAATCCTGAATGGAAGCAACAGACATGGCATGCTAGCACCTGAAAGCAAAGGTATGAGAATTATCTGACTAGGAGTTTAAAGCAACTGTTATCAAAGTACATCAATGAATAAATATAGATTTTTTTTAAAATGAAAAATAATAACAAAGAAACCAAAGATGTAAAGAAGAGCCAAATGGAAATGTCAGAACGGAAAAATGACTAAAGTTACCTAAAGCTCATTGGACAAGTTTAGCAGTAGAATAGGCTGAGAATGTAACAGATCAAGGAACCTTGGTGATAGAAATGACCCAAACTTTACAACAGAAATGGGGTGGGAGGGGAGAACAGAGCCTGAGGGAGCTGTGGGACCAATAGAAAACATCTAACATTCAGACATGGGACCTACCTACCATGGACTATATTATACAGTCACAAGAAAGGGTGAAATGCAGCCATTTCAATAAATGGAGAGAATTGAAGAGAATTATGTGCAGAGTGACCAAATTAAGTGTCATTTAAGATGCAGTTAAAAAACATAGAACAATGGCTACTCCTGTCTCCTTTTTGGGGCCATTTGCTTGAAGGATTGTTTTTCAGCCCTTTACATTTAGCCTATGCTTACCAAAAATAGGGGGAGAAGAATTAAAGATTCTTTTCCAAAGAGGAGATACAAATGGCCAATAGGCATATGAAAAAATGCTCATATCACTAATAATCAGGGAAATGCAAATCAAAACCACAATGAGAAACAATCTCACACCGGAAAGAATGTCCAATATATATATATAAAACAAATGGGCAACAACAAGTGTTGGTGTGCATGTGGAGACAAAGGAGCATTTTTAGATTGCTGGTGGGAAGGCCAAAAAAAAAAAAAGGTCCAATCTCTATGGAAAGCTGTGTGAAGAACCCTCAAACAACTGAAAATGGAGCTACCATTTGATCTAGCAGTTCCACTTCTGGAAATCTACCCA